>JBBPTN010000017.1:0-164070 GCA_038094075.1 Xerocomus spinulosus | reverse complement strand
GGCGGCCCCCGTGGCGGCCCTCCACGCGGTGGCCCTCCCAGAGGGGGACCACCGGGTGTAGCGGCTGGCTTTTCAGCACCCATCCCGAGCGGGGCACTCCCTGGCGCACATGTTCAAACTATTGGAGTACGCCGATCAGGCTATGGCACAGCTGGTAGAGCGATCACTGTCTGGTCTAACTTCTTTGCCATGGCTTCTCCAGAGAGCAACATACATCACTATGACGGTGCGTCCCGTGTTCATCAACAATCTGGTCGATCATCCTAATCGGTGGCACATTGCTGTTTGGCGGCGACCGATATCAGTCGGTGAGTTTTGGTATCCTTTGTCCCCTTATCTCCCATGCCGATCATCGACGATGCCTGTTGTAGTGATCTTACCTTCCGAGAAAACCTTACCTGCGAGGCTTAACATGGAGTTAATTGATCATCTGCAAAAGATCGACGCTCCCGACGTCTTCACCCCCCCTGCTGCGTACGACGGCCGCAAAAATATGTTTTCCCCAAGAGAATTACCACTGGGGCCCAATGACAGCCAAGAGGTACGCGTCTGTGCCACCTCCATTGCAGGATATTTGATGATTTTTTCAAAGTTCAACGTTTGTCTGTCCGATGAAACCACTCGCGGTAGTCCGGGCGAGAACACCAGCGGCCGTGGACCACGCGTGTATAAAATCAGGCTTACAAAAGTTGCCACAATCAATCCCGAGTAAATCTTTTCAAGTCTCTCGACCCAACGTCGTGCTAATTTTAACTCGCTAGGGTCTTGCAACGCTTTGTTCAAGGGCAACAGTCCCATGATAATAATGTTTTGACGGCCTTGACGGTAAATATATTCCTGGAAGGTATCTCCACCACTGACATCGTGTCCACAGGCGCTGAACGTGGTTGTTCGCATGGAACCGACTATGAAATATCCTTTCAACGTGCGGTCCTTTTTCACTGATCGGGAGACCAAGGACATCGGCAGTGGCATAGTCCTTTGGCGAGGATATTTCCAGTCAGTCAGGCCCGCGATTGGGCGTTTACTGGTCAACGTCGACATTTCTACCGGGACCATGTACAAGTCTGGCCCATTGTTGGATCTCTGTGCTGAATTTGTCGGAAAACCTGGCCAGCATGGCCTTTTGAGCGCTCGCCGTGGCATGCCCGAGCGCGAACGCATCCGACTTCAACGGTTCATTTCTGGAATTCGTATCATGACCACCTACTCTGGCGAGCGGGTCCGCAAGACCCCCCGAGTGGTTAAGAAGCTCAGCAGCGCAGGGGCGGCTGATCTCAGCTTCACCATGCGTGATGGCACATCTATGACCGTGGCTGTATACTTTCAGAAGTTATTGAACCGGCCCTTACGATACCCTGACAACTATTGTATCGAGGTATATACTTCTGCTATACGTCTTTTTCTGTTACTGATACGACGTAGGTCGGATCTGGTGCACTACTACCTCTTGAACTCTGCACAGTCCCGCCTGGGCAGATAATGCGCAAACAGGTACCTCCGGAGAAGACGAAAGACGTCCTCGATTTTGCGACGAAGAGGCCCCATGAGAGGCTCCAGAGTATAACCAATGGGCTTTCGGTAACCTCATCCTTTCGCCTGTCGCTAACATCCTTAATCGTTGGCAGGTTCTTGCATATGGCCAATCTGAATACGTTCGCCAGTTTGGAATGACTGTCGATGAGGCAGCAGGCCCACTCAATGTCGCCGCACGTGTGCTACAACCCCCGAAGCTCCGATATGGCCACGATAGCCCCCAACAACTTGTTGTGAGTTGTGCCACGTTAATACTCGACACTTTTCATATCACAATATAGTCGCCTGCCAATGGCTCATGGAATATGTGGGTTCCCAACTCGCATCTCCCCCAGTCTTCAACTGCTGACTTTGAAAAAGGGTCGACAAGCGTTTCTACCGACCGGCTATTGTCGAACGCTGGATAGTTGTCGTCTACGAACGCCAGCAGCGATTCAATCAAAAAGCAGTGGAAGAAATGGTTGATGGTTTGTTGCAAAGTTGTAGAGCAGTTGGTGAGTTGTCTCAGTCTACTTATTTGGCTTAGCGCTACCCAATAACACTGCTATCAGGGATAAGGGTGAACGATCACAAACCGCTCGCCACTTGGCAAAATGGCCAGGGCCGTATTGCTGAGGTGCATCTTTTCATGTTTCCTGCACAGGGTAATGGCCTACCAGAACTTTGTAGCAACTGCGTGCAGCCGGACAAGACTGTTTGACGAAGACGGGCCAACGTCCGACTCTCATTGTTGTCGTACTTCCCGACAATGGTAATGATATCTATACTGCAGTGAAACAGTACGTTGAAAATACTAGATCTTTTCACGTTTGTTGATGAGTTACGCACAGTTTTGGCGACGTTACGGTGCGTGTCATATTACCCTCTTTACTCGGTCGTAAATGGAATCCATTGAAGGTTGGGGTGGCCACCCAGTGCATGAAAAGTTCAAAGTGTTTTCGCGCAAGAGCACAGTATTTCGCCAATGTCTGTTTGAAGTGAGTGCATTTTAGGATTTGGGTTGCGGCGGATCTTTTTGACGACGTTAAGGATGAATGTTAAACTCGGGGGGATCAACACAATTCCTGATCCCCAAACTGTCACTGTGCTCACGGACCCCCGTAACCCAACGATTGTGATGGGTAATGTCTATACCTTTGCGATCAAAGCGAAGCTCACACTATTTGTGATTCAGGGGCCGATGTTATCCACCCTGCACCCGGTTCTGATGGTCGACCTTCATTCACAGCCCTCGTTGGAAATGTTGACACCAATTCTGCGAAGTATGTCGCGACCAGCCGCGTTCAGGGTTCCCGTGTTGAGATCATTCAAGATCTGAAGGAGATGGCAAAGGTTGTTTGATCCTTCAGCTTGTCACTACAGTACCTGATATTTTATATTTTAGCATGTTCTAACCATGTATATGAAATACAGGCAGGGTGCCGAGAAGAGGACTAGTGATATTGCCCCTACCCGTTTGGTATTTTTCAGAGGTTTGCATCCCTGAAAGCCCTTGTACCTAGTTACCTAACCTTTACAATCAGATGGCGTCTCGGAGGGTCAGTTTAAACAGGTCCTAGAAGAAGGTATGTTTGCTTAAAGGTCTTCTCGAGTTTCAGTCATTGTCTTTTTTTATAACTAGAACTCAAGGCTCTAAAGGGTGTGTCTTTTAACTCTGGCGGTTTGAATTTCACCTTACCTAGTTTCACAGCTGCTTGCACGGAACTAAAAATAAATCCAAAAATTACCGTGATCATTGTTGCGAAACGACATCACGTTCGTTTCTTCCCTAGATCACAGTCAGATGCCGACAAGAGTGGCAACTGTCCTGCGGGAACGGTTGTCGATCAGGTTGTTGCTCATCCCACTGAATTTGACTGGTATCTTCAGAGCCACGGAGGCTTGCTTGGCACTAGTCGCCCAGCACACTATAATGTGCTCTATGATGACAATAAGTTCAAGTGAGATATAGTGTGATTTTCTGGTATGGTATTTAACAATGTTTTCACAGTGCAGATAGTCTACAGTCCTTGGCATTTGCCTTGTGTCATGTATACGCTCGCTCGACGCGCTCAGTGTCGATTCCTGCACCAGTCTATTGTACGTTGTTTGTTCTTTTCATCGAAATGTCGACTGAGGTTGGTTTAGATGCAGACATCGTGTGTAGCCGTGCAAAGAATCACTACGATCCTCAGGGAACCGTGGACTTCTCCGACTCCGCTACACACGCTGACACCGCTGGAGCAGAAGGGGCGCTCGAAGCATTCAAACGGGGATTCAAGCCATTGCACGTAAATATGGCATCGCTCATGTACTTTTCCTGAATGCCTGTGCATTTCTCGAATATGGTGACTTTTTTTCCGCAATGTATACATAGGCCAAGTTTTTTCGCGCATTATTTTCGTGATAACGTGTAAATATCCACACTTGTACGTCGGTCGTCTACAAGTACACGCCGTTTTCATGTTCTCGGGATTCCGAAATCAGATTGACTGATGGGGTACGTTCAACGGAGGGGAAATCGTCCAAACCATTTGAGTTGGCGATCTGTGGGTGTAAAGATGGAGACGAGGACGTGGGTGTCTGTCGCGACGTGGCGGAGTAACCATGGTGGGTCAACGCTAACTTGAGCATAAGGATGCGCTCGTCCTGGGATGCTCTAACTGAAGCACTCAGCTGCGAGAGAAATTACCGGGCATGCGAGATACGTGCATTGTCATCTCGTTTTCCTTGACGGCTTGGCTCACTTCCAGATCTCTCTCTTCCGGGGCGAGCTCTCGCAAGTATTCTTGCAGTTCGCTCTGAGACCGTTTCAGGTGCAGCAAAGAGTTCTTCAAGCGGGCGATTTCTGCCAGGACTGTTAGTTCTGATCTTGTCAGTAGTATCGAGAGCCAGACCGTCTGATGCTACTGCGGGATCCAGCGCAATCGCCTGGTGGAATGAGAACGGCTGGGGGTATTTGGGTTCGTATTCCATGCAGACGACACGAGTAGTAGTCTGGTCTTACTAAGCACCATGTCCCCTCCTTTCCTCGCGCTCGTCGACACCGACGACGTCCAGCAAGATCGCTTACTCGCCGTCTCTCGCGTCACTTCGGTGATCTTCAGACCTGCCCATAATTTCTCTCTTCCTTCTGCACGCCACCTTCTGATCGATGATGCTTCTGCAGACACTGATCAGATCATCGCTGATCTCGACAATGGCACTGAAAAGGCCATCGTGCCCCTTTCTCTTGCGAAAAGACTAGTCGGCGCCGTTCCTGCGACCCGCCTGATCCTTTTGCTCGACGTCGCCAACGCTAGTGCAGTACCAGACTCCCTTCGTAACGCCATCTCTGGCGTGCTGCTCAAAACAACCTCGATTGATGTCGAGCTTATTCGCTCCATCTCCACCTTCTTTGCGGGCCTGTCCATCCTCGTGTTGTCAAAGGAAAAACCTGTCCCTTCCACCATAAAAAAACTCCATTCGACTGGCGCATCGCTTGTTATACCCTTTTCTGAACTCGAGACTTCCATCACAATCGCGGATGCCTTCCTTGCCCCGGTTGTGTCCGATAGATCCGATGGTCTCTTTCCAACAATTATCGCATCCTATGCTCAGGGAGGCAGATCCCTCGGTCTCGTGTATTCCTCCCGCGAGTCCGTCGCTCAATCCATCCTCACTGGCAAGGGTATATATCAGTCACGCAAGCATGGTCTCTGGGAGAAGGGAAAGACTTCAGGGGCGACGCAGGAGGTCGTACGCATCCGCATAGATTGTGATTCGGATGCGCTCGAGTTTTCGGTCATCCAGCATGGCTCAGGGTTCTGTCATCTCCCGCAACCGTCGTGCTTTGGTAGCATTGATGGACTAGCTGCGCTTGAAAATACCCTCACAGCGCGCCTTACCTCTGCCCCCGAAGGATCGTACACACGCAGGCTGTTCAACGACCATGAGCTCCTCCGAGCCAAAATTAAAGAAGAGGCGGATGAACTCTGCCGTGCGGAAACGGATAAGGACATAGCATTTGAAGCTGCAGATCTACTTTATTTCGCCCTGACGCGATGTGTCGCTGCCGGAGTAACCCTCCGGGACATTGAAACAGTCTTGGACAAAAAGGCCGCAAGAGTCACACGGCGGCCGGGCAACGCAAAGCCCCAATTCCTGTCAAATGATAAGACCTCCGAGGATAGATCAAAGAATCGTTCTGAATCTCCGGCCATCGTCGATCCAAATATGCCTATTGCTATGCGCACCGTAGATCTTTCATCGGTCAGTGTAGTCGAACGTGCCCAGTTGCTGAAGCGTCCGGTGTTAAAGTCCGATGAAATGATCGCCAAGGTCAAGCCGATTGTCGACGACGTTCGGAAGAGGGGTGACGTCGCCCTTCTTGAGCTGACTGCCAAGTTTGATAAGGCGCGCCTTGAGGCACCCATCCTCCACCCTCCTTTCCACCCCTTCACGGTTGAGAGCCTGGACCCGGTTGTCAAAGATGCCATCGACGTTGCTTACGCCAACGTTCGCAAGTTCCATGCTGCGCAGGTCCAGGACAGTCATTTGGTTGTAGAAACCATGCCAGGAGTCACCTGTTCACGGTTCGCGCGACCGATAGCACGCGTTGGGCTTTATGTGCCTGGAGGAACCGCCGTGCTGCCTTCCACCGCCTTGATGCTTGGTGTCCCAGCACAAGTGGCAGGTTGTGAGCAGATAGTGCTCGCAACACCTCCACGTGCTGATGGAAGCGTGTCCCCCGAGGTCCTCTACGTCGCTCACCTGGTTGGTGCACACGCGATCCTCAGGGCTGGTGGCGCTCAGGCCGTTGCAGCCCTGGCTTATGGTACCGAAACATGCCCCAAGGTCGACAAGATCTTTGGTCCCGGAAATCAGTGGGTAACGGCGGCAAAGATGCTTGTACAGAACGACACGGAAGCCCTAGTATCCATTGATATGCCAGCTGGCCCGTCCGAAGTACTGGTGAGTGGCTTTCTTCACCGGGCGTGGTCCACGTCTACGTGCGTGCACCGCGTTCGTTGTTCTTGTACGAATAACGAACGCGGTTGTATTCCAGGTCGTTGCGGACGAATCATGCAACCCGGCGTTTGTTGCTGCTGACCTACTTTCGCAAGCTGAACATGGTGTTGACTCGCAAGTTGTTCTCGTGTCCTCATCTCTCTCAGACGACAAGCTCAAGGAGATAGAAAGTGAAGTCGACAAGCAAGCACATGCCTTGCCACGAGTGGATATTGTGCGAGAGAGCGTGTCACGCAGTCTGATTATAAGGGCGTCAGGACCAGAAGATGCGATAGGGTTTTCAAATGCGTACGCACCTGAGCACCTCATCTTGCACTTGAAGGAAGCGCCTGTCTGGGTAGAACATGTGAAGAATGCTGGAAGTGTGTTTGTTGGACCGTATTCTCCTGAAAGGTTGGTTTTCCGATAGTTTGTGCGCGCACCAGCACAAATAACGAGTTCGATAGTTGCGGAGACTATGCCTCGGGAACCAATCACACGCTTCCCACAAATGGATATGCCCGTCAGTTTAGCGGCGTGAACACTGTCTCTTTCCAAAAGTATATCACTTCACAGGAGATTACTCCAGAGGGTTTGCAAAAACTGGGTCCAATTGTTGCGACATTAGCAGATTGCGAGGGGCTACAAGCCCACGCCAACGCTGTTCGGATACGGTTGGGTAAATCCTAGAAACTGAATTTTGTAAAGAACAACACCATGCCCCAATTGTTCATCTAGAAAAGCAGGCTGCGAGGATGCCTAATGTACTTCTAAAATTGCTGGTAACATATGCGTAGCCATCAGTGATGTCTATCATTATCACGATCAGCATACTGTCTCCCAAGAGGTAGGCGGCAAAGTACATGCTAGTTGGTTCTGTAGAGTGCACGCCTTGCGACCTTGACGATTAGCGGTGTATCAGGAAAAGCGAGGTCTTCTAGGTTTTTGGCGTACTGACAACGTATTGATGTTAGCCAGGGCAAAGGCATAGCAGTATACAATACCCACAGGTGTCGGCACATCAGCACCAGTGATTCGTTCAACAGGTGCATCAAGGTGGTCAAAGGCTTCACTCTCCACTATCTGAGCGCAAATTTCGCTCCCAACACCAAAAGCAGGGAAGCCACCTTCAACGATAAGCAGTCTAGGTGGATGCTAAGAATCGCTTTATAACTGAAGTATATTTTAGGGCGACTTGCCGATTGGTCTTTTTGACTGATGCTTTGATGGTATCAATGTCGAGGGGGCGAATACTGCGGAGGTTGATGACCTCTGCTTTGATACCCTCCTTGTCCAAGATTTCTGCAGCCTCCAAGCTGTGAGTGACCATCTTACTGTGCGCGACAATGGTAACATCGGAACCCTGGCGCTCAACCTTGGCCTTTCCAATGGGAAGAAGGAAGTTGTCGGACATGGCGTCGGGGGACATGGGGAAGGAGATACCGTACATCATCTCGTTTTCAAGGAAGACGACTGGATTGGGATCCCGGATGGCAGACTGCATGACATGAGGAGATGAAACGGGGAGTGGGAGGACGCGCACCTTGAGAAGACCCTTGCAATCCTCGGAATTCCAAGGGCTGACGACCTTGAGACCAGGGATCGAACCATACCAAGCGGCATAATCCTGTGAGTGTTGCGCACCGACACCAGCGGCGGCACCGTTGGGACCACGGAAAACGACAGGGCATGGGACATTTCCCCCAGACATGTAATATGTTTTACCAGCAGAGTTGACGATTTGGTCGATGGCTTGCATTGCAAAGTTGAAGGTCATGAACTCGCAACTGCAGGAAAGGTATTGTCAAGCAGGGCAAGGCGTAATGGGTGGAGGATGTACATTGGTCGGAGGCCAGCGAGTGCAGAACCGACAGCAAGGCCAGCAAATCCCATCTCGGTGATGGGCGTGTCGACAACCCGCTTCTCGCCAAACTTGTCCAAGAGGCCCTTGGTGACCTGGAGTGTGTGAATGGTGAGCAATGTGTACATGTACAGGAAGGGGGAGGTACTTTGTATGCGCCATTGTACCGAGCGACCTCTTCACCCAGAATGAAGACCGACTCATCGCGCAACATTTCTTCCTCCATGGCCACGTTGAGAGCATCTCGAACGGTCATCTGTGGGTCAGATGAGCTGTGCAAAGAATATACAACGGCGGTGTGCAGACCGAGTTTTCGGACTGGGATGCATAACCGCGAGCGAGCGCAGCTCTACAGACGATGTTTGATGCGCCTGAGCGAGCGTGTGTAATGGCGGGGGCGAGGCGGGAGAACGTTGCGCGGAGAGCAGCCATTTGGAGGAGAAGGTGGGGGAAGGAGAAGAAGAGGCGACTGTGGGACGCGGACGGACGCGGAGGAAAAAACACCCACAATGCCGCTCGTCCTCGTCACAGGCGCATCCAGGTCATTCCGCTCGCTGTCCTCCCGCCCGACGCTGACCGCACAGCAGAGGTATTGGGCTCGCCGTTGTCAAGGCCCTCCTCGAAGAACACAGCGCCAACGTCGTCGCCGTCGCACGTTCCACCACCCCGGAGCTCAGCGAGCTCAGCAGGGCACATCCAGCATCTCTCCTCGTCGTTTCGTGTGATGTGTGAGTCTTGCCTCGTCCCACCGCCTCGATGCCGACGCAGAACACCCCGTAGCACGGACGAACCCGCCCAGGTGCGCGCATTCAGTCAGGTAAAGGACAGGTTTGGTCCCGTCCTCGACGGTTTGGTCTTGAATGCGGGCACACTCCAACCCCTCACTCGAATTGCTGATTCGGCCATTTCACTCGACGCCTGGAAACACCATTTCGATGTCAACCTCTTCTCGCTCGTCAGTACACTCAAGTTGGCACTCCCAGCCCTGCGCACCAGCCCCAACACCGGACGTGTCGTGTTCATCAGCTCGGGTGCAGCGACCGGACACACACCCGGCTGGGCACCCTATAATGCGGCCAAGGCAGCCATGAACAGCTTGGCGAGGTACTCTTCTTTCCCGACCTGATCGCCGGACGTCTGATAGACCGTCCGACAGAACCTTGGCCAAGGAAGAGCCCACCCTTGTTTCGTTGGCGATTGCTCCCGGCAAGGTCGACACAGCTGTACGTTGCCCAAACACGTCCTCCGTCCAGCGTGCCAAGACCCCGTGCACAGATGCAGCAAACGCTCAGGGCCACTGGTGCTCCGCACATGGACGCATCCGATCTCAAGGTGTTCCTCGACGCTCATCAGGACGGAACTTTGGTAAAGCCTTCGGACGTTGGTTATGTGATCGCCAATCTCTCCCTTCGTGCACCACTTAGCCTGAGCGGTTCCTTCGTACGCTACAACGACCAGCACTGTAAGGAGTTTTCAAGGAAATGAAATAAACCGACCCTTGTCATTTGTGTCGGAACCGAATGCGAAGCCGCCAATTGGCGCCGAATGAACCATTGAAGAAGGTACCCATTCGCATAAATCTCCCTCGTCCGTGCGTTTTTAGCGCTCTATATCTTGTCGAGACACACCACCACCATGGTCCACATCCCAAAGATCATAGACGTTCATCACCACGTTTTCCTTGACGCTCAGGGAAAAACCAAGAAAAATTCCGAGGTTGGTTGGGTCACACCTCCTGAACACCTCCCTTGGCGACCATCACGAGCCATGGAAGCCATGGACGCAATGGCCATTCAAACCGCAATTCTCTCACCACCTCCTGTCGCAGCCACAGGCAGACATGAAGCCAGGGTCATGAATGTTCACTTGTCACAGCTTCGCGCGGCTTTCCCCACAAGGTTTGGTTTCCTCGCTGGGCTTCCTACCCTGAGTGATGTACAAGGTTCAAATACTTTGGAGCAGTCACAGTGATTAGCACCCCTGATAATCATTCCTTAGGTGCACTTCGTGAAATCGACTTTGCGATGGATCACCTAGGAGCCGATGGTTTCGCACTCATTTCGTCCTATGGGACCGGAAATACGGCCAGTAGGGTTTTTTCTCTCTCATGCCTCACTTGGCACTCACACTCTGATAGAATACATTGCAGATGATCTATTTGACCCCATCTGGGATGAACTGAACAGAAGACACGCAGTCGTCTTCCTTCATGGTGCGCAGACGCCTTCATCAACGCCATTCCCCCATTCGTACTTGGGGCTCCCTATTAGCGAGGCAAGTACTCCTGTACTAATCAATCCCGTCCATGAATACCGAAACTCAACCTTGTGTCCCAAAAAGGTCCCGAATGAAACATACAAGGCAGCCGCTCATCTGGTCGTCACAGGCAAAAAACGACGCTTTCACAACGTCAGGATCATTCTTGCACATCTAGGAGGTAGCACGCCCTTTTTGGTACCCCGTGTGGCAGCCCTTTCCAACTACATGGGGTGCTCACTCTCTCCGGATGAGATTCTTCAAGATTTCAAAACGTTTTACTACGAAACGGCTCTTAGCTCACATCCGACGACCCTTGCCGCGATGGACACCTTTGTGCCGATCGATCGTCTTCTCTTTGGAAGCGACTACCCTGGTGCGTACAATCGAGTGCTGCTTACAGCTCGAGGACCTTTGTGTTGAAAAAAATGGATTGTCAGCCGTCAGCACGGTGACTTCGAATTGGTACACTGACCATCTCAAGAATCATTATGCCGGCGACTTATACAAGTTGGATTGTGTCCTGCGGGGGAATGCACTTGCTCTTTTCCCGCGGCTCGCATCGTAAGTAAGAGCGTGTTCGGTACGGTTCAACAAGACAGTAAACGGGACGGCCAAATATTGGGGTCAGGCTTACAACACGCATGATCCTGGAAAGCATGTATTGTGCGAGGTACAAGTGTCAGGATATGAGTGACAAATAAACCAGGGGAATCTATTCATATATATTACGCATCGGGAAAAGTCCTATTAGGCTTCTAGACACCCAGCCTGCAGGGCGACGCGTATCAATCACCACGTCATGATGGGTGTGGAGCCAACACTCACCTCCGCTTACTATGCTCGTAAACCAGGTAAGAAATCGACACTGACGGCACAACCTGTGAGTGAGGGCAGGTGAGCCGCGAATTTCATCCATTGTATCACACAACAGAACCTTGGCCAATGTCGGAAATAATCCGCGATAAAATCCTCTCCAACCATCCCGCTGGTATGTCTTCTGGACCACGTCCCAGATTCCTGCATAACGCTGTGGATGTCCTGGCGAACCCGAGGCTTGCAGTCGAGTGCGAACTAGATTCAGGGGGTAAACGCTGATGGCACCAACGCTTCCCGAAACGCTTCCAAAGGCAAGCAGAGCAAGGACGCCAGGTTCGTCCAGTCCAGTAGAACGTAGGTATGTCAACTTGAGAGCTTCAAAAGTACTCATATCAATAGCGGAATATCTGTCAGGAGATGTGAATGGAAGATAACAATGTCGCGGCAGACGACATACGGAAAAACGCCGACAAGACCAATCTACATCGATTTAAGGAGATAGTGCAAAGTAAAAGTGGGTGACTGACGGATAGCCCGCGATAGAATGCCCTAAACTTCCCCATTGCCCAGACGTGGCGCGCTGCGCCCCCTAAACTTCGCTTTTGCCCAGCAATACTCATCATTTGAGTCTGTCAAACACTCAGCAAACAGAAGGCGACAAGTTGAACTGGCCCAGACCTTTAATGTCTCAATGGGATATATACCTGCAGTGACATGAACAAAAGCATATTCTTAGCGGCTCGAGTCTTACTGAGTTGGCTCGATAGTCCACCGATGCCACCTGATAGAAAGCGACTACTTCCACTTATATCTCGGGGGTCATCGACATGATCCCAGTATTTGGCAAATGTGCGTTTCTGTCTCCGAACACTGAGTACTGCACACAGAATGCGGGCACACAAGGGGAACGAACAGCTGTCTCGTAAGCCATAAACTTTATGGCTGACTCTGGAAATATCTTCATTACAGAGAGTCCATTTCCCGTCCAGAAAGCCAAAACACCGCCTTCAGCGTATATGCGTGCTACAGCACCGCCTATGGCCTTCAAGCCGCTGACGCTGGGTTTAGGGCCCACAGAAGCACCCCCCATCTCAGGAGCACGCGTGATCAAGAAGATTTTGAGACGGTCAAACGGTGCGGTACACGTCCTGGAAACTGCCCGAAACCGAGACAAAAATATAAATAAACCGTTGTGTACGACAAACGCCTCACCTGCACCAGCTATGCCACCTGCCAGGAGAAACTTGACTGCCGTGTGCCCATGGAACCAATCATGGTGTTCTTCCGGCTCGTCCTCGAGTTCGCCTTCATGACTCACCTCTGCTAAAGGGACTTGTGATGACGCGGTAGAAACAGGAGTGTCTCTGACCCTTGGACTGGCATTACCTTGCAAACGTCAAAGAAGTTCATGAGTAGTACAAGAAAGGCACCAGGCAGCGGACCTTTCATTGTCACCCTTCCGTCAGTTCCTAAAAGCTTTTTCACCTCGTAATACCGGTAGATCTCGGACGTCGATATTTTCCGAGGAAGAAGTAATAGGAAATCTCGAAACTGTGAAAAACTGATAACACGGGAGTGGGGTGATTGCGTCAAGGATGCAATGAATTCTGTCAAGGCAGTGGATGAGAGGGTGATCCCTGGAGATATATTGAATACCGGAACAACGTGTAGCAAGAGGCGATTTACCGGCATGCTTGAACGCAATTCGGAGTTCGTCCGGATCCAAATGGCCGTTTCTGTCCAGATCGAGCTCATCGTGGAAGATGCACCACAGCTCTGACAAGAATTTGTGAGGGACAACAAGGCGATTCGATTCCGCATTACTGACCAGCCTCCTTTGCTTCTGCATAGTTCCGAAAGTCCGGCCAGGGTATGTGGGTCGGCCGCTGACTGGAGACATGGTCACCACAACGCTGCGCCAGCTCGTCCTCATAGACTCTCCGCATGTTCTCTGCCTTTTCTGGTGTGAGCGTCTCGCCAAGAGAGATCCCGAGAGTGGCCACGTCTTCCGAGCCCTGAAGGTGTGGACCAGGTAGGCGCCGCCAAAGGTCATGGAGTCTCCGTCCCCGCGTTTCCTCTCCTTCTTGCTCCCGGAACTCGAGGAGACTGTTGGGGATTAGATGGTACGGTAGAGGGTCAGACCTAAGCCGTGGGATGAATGGGCGATCCCAAACGCCAGAGAGAGACGCCTCATAAATGTCATGTCCTGTAGGTTTTTGGCGCGACGAACACGCGACCCCCGACATGGTTTTGGTCGAACCTGCGATTCCAGATTATCTAAAGAAGAGGGGATATCAAAAGGGCATCGTCGGGCGGAATGCTGGGACACGGTTCGAGTCGTTTACAATGTTTGCTGATGTTACCACCTCTTATTACTTCCACATGGCAAGCGGGATAGTGTACGCCTAACCATAGTTTATGTAAATAACTACATTGCCCGTCCTTGCTCTGTCCCACCGCGTATGAGGTCAAGTACGGTATTATGCTCTGTTACATCTAGCTTCATAGTCCCAAAGATGCCAAACTAGGAATGCGGTGTCACCGACACAAAAATGCGGATACGACCAGCGATTTAATACGCTGCAATCCCTGCAACAGCGCTTGGCGAAGCGTTCTTGGCTTCGAATTTTGCGAAATAATGGGCGTGGACGCTTCAACCTTGATGCGCACATGTTCAAGCGAACACTCTCTCCTAGGCGGCTCCATCCTGATCGTTGCCCCGTAGCCAGCACGGGTAACATTCTCGGGGTATTTCTCAGAATACACCGTTGGGGGCGGAGTGGTGTGCGCCGGTGTGTAGCTCGAAGCCAGTGTAGAAGAATAGTCGGAATGGGATGGTGTCCTCGCATGGCTCGTGAGCGAGGAACACTCGTACGTCGATAGCGATGCCGGAGGCGTGGGGAGCTTGCGTGGCCCAAAGAAAGCGCGCTTCGCCTCAGGTTTCGCCGCGGGTGCTGTCTGCTTTACCTCGCGTGGTTCTGAAACCGTGACATCTTGGACTGGGATTTCGGGCAACGGCCGAGAGACACGTGGTGGCGTCGGCAGCGGAGGAGGAGGAAGTGGTGGGGAAGGCAAAGGGGGTGTGGGTAACGGTGGAGCAGGCAACGGGGGAGAATGACGCGACTGTAATAAATGTTTGAATCAGCAAGACAGGCAAAGGAAGACGAGGGACGGACAATGTGGGTGGGTGCAATCGGTGAGTCCCCCTGCAAGACAGATTCAGCTGACCGCGATTTCTGACGCGGAAGTGGAGGTGTTGGTGGACGATATTCCTACCCAAAAAATTGGCATTCCAATCGCCATCTCACCTGCACTAGTCACTTACCGTCTGTGACTTGCGTTTGCCTCCTGGCCGTGTCCAGGGTGTGGGAGAATTGGGGCGAGATAATGGATCTCCGTCGTAACTCTCAGATGGGGAAGGTGGAGCAAACGTGTAGCTCCTCGAAGTCTCAAACTCCTGTGACTATGTGAGCATTGCCAGATTGGTAACTTTGCTGAGCGTCGCTGCCCACCGTGCTGGACGGAGACTGCCGCAATGGCTCTGCGTCGCCATCGAGGTCAGTTGAAATTTCTTCATGGGTCGAAAAATCAACTACTGTGTTAATGGTGGGCAGTGTCGACCGCCGCTCTCTGGAGACCACCCTGTCGATCACATCTTTCCAGTCATTCGGAAGCTGTTCGGGACTACATAAGCGCTGTTCTCTACAGAATGCGTGGAGTCCTCACCGGTGGCCTGTCATTCTGCACAGGGGAGGGGGACGAAATAGAGGAGAGAGAGATTTGCCTGAAGGGTGCCCCTGGAGAAGAGGGAGGAGAAGGCGGGGGTGAGGGGATAAATTTTGGGACCGGTTTTCTGTGGCTCATCGAGCGTGCGGGTTCCGCTTGCGACATGGGCAGTCAAGTCGTTCTCTAGAAACGTAAAGGGAGAACTGTGCGCCAGACTAAAAGACCGCTTGTCTGGGGCGGGAGGACTATTTGCTGGGAGCGCAGCTGGGCAGTCAGAAATGAGAGGACGGGGTATTATAAGTGGGTAATGAATGAGTAGGCTCATATAAGGAAGAGGGAGGGCATGCTTGAAGCTGTACACAGGCAGTAGTCATTGAGGGAACCTGCCTTGAGCTCAACAGCCACGTTGGTGCAGGACGCTCATGAACGGGACAGCACGACTCACCTCATGTTTTCCATAAATGTGCAGTGCTTGCGAACAGCCGCAAGGTGGTCCATGATCACGACAAATGTCTGAGGATAGAGCGGGCATCCCTCTCGACTACGTCACGACCGTTGAGCGGTCCAAGTCGAGCGTTGGTCTTCATTATGTTTTCTGATAAGCGACTGATGTGATACGCAAACTGTAATTCCTATTCGACCCTGGTCCAGTGGGCAAGTTGAAAGCGACGAGCATTGCCATGGTCGAGAAGTCAAGAGTGGCTGGTTCCAGATATGGAATGTTCTGTAGAACGAACAGCTTGGTCAAATCACGCAGTAGCACTTGCCAATCATAGCGATGCCGCGGGTCATGCACTCACAGCACTCGGTGATCGCAGGGGCACACTTGTGTACATTGCTCGAGACATCAGTGCACGAAGCAGAAAACGTGTGTATAGTATATGTGCATACATAAATCATTGAATGGCGTAAGATCAGGAAGCATCACTGTGATTCAAGATCAAACGGAGTGCAAGACAGATCAGTGGGTGGGTAATCACGTATTAAGGGGTATCTTTTCGTCGTGAGCGTCGAGGTGAGAAGGTAGGCGTGAGAAGATCATGCGTGACATTATGAGAAGTCAGAGTATGTTGTCGATAAATAAATCAGCAGGCACCGCCAGAGGCCCAGAGCAGGGAAAATGATCCATCAAGGCAACGATGGTTTTTCTTGGGCAAGATCATCGAGCCTTTTCATATCCTGATTACGTGATCGAGAATGTGTGCGTATCTTTGCTTTCCAGTCGCGGACCCAACGAGACAAACGTTCGTTTCCGGCAGGGTGCGGTACAACCGAGGGCGAGACCGACTGTTTGGAAATGAGGGTACGTAGCCTCTCTCTTCCCAAAATAGGGGCGAGGGACAAGAAAGACAAGAACGCGAGCTTGAGAATGATGCTGGGGGAAGTTAAGAGGGAAGAGACAGTCTGATGGTCTGGAGAGGGTGCCGATGCGACTGTCTGAAGAATGTCACCAATCTAGGGAGCGATGAGGCACAGACAGACCGACATCAACGGGTGCATACCTGGCACGTGACTGCTGTCCACGGAAGGCCACCAATGAAGGCACCCAAAAAGCAGTCGGACAAGGGTACACCACAGACGCCGCACGCGATGTTAATTCCCGACCAGGGTACAACTCCAATGAGGCGCAGAATCGACAGACGAACCCAAGCCGGTGATCTCGACGCCGAGCCGGCGGCCAAATCCGTTTCGCCTTCAAGTGCATTTCGGGTCATGTCCAGCGCACGTGGAAAGAATCGACTGAGAGTTGGTGCTAGCGGTGCACTGAGGGCAGTCGCGATCACTGACCCGACGGTGGTCAAAAAAGTCAGGAGCAAGGTGGCTAATAGGGGGTGAAAAAGGGCCCCGGCGAGCACATTCTAGCGTCGACGACTGAGTCACACGAGTTGCAACAAGGTGGTGAAAAACGAACCCAAATGACGCTGCCAGGAATGGACCAGGCGTGTTTCCAAGCCGCGGTGATGGAGAGTACACCAATGACATGAGCAAATGGACCAGGACCGAGCTGGGAGTACTTTTGGAGTTCTTTGCCAAGCTCTGCGAGTTCTGCCAATGTTCGTGGCCACGTGACTGAGATGGGGAGGGAGTAAAGGGACAGAAACACAAAGGAGGTCGACAAGGGGAAAAGAAGCATGACTAATAGGATAGGCGCATGGGCCTGACGACGATGTGAATAGAGGGAAGGATGAGAAGAGCGAGAGACTGACCGTAGGATGAAAGGGGCGCCAACGACACGCGCTGGTGTCCTTTTCGTTCAAGACATCACCAAACGTGGACTGTGACGAGGCGGAGAGGGGCAGGACGAGGTCAACGTCGCTGACGGAGTGTGGGGACGAGGGTCCCGAAGAGAGAGCGGAGATGTGAATGAGCTCGAGACACTTTGCAGCGATGACGGACAGCATGGAGGGCGGGGGGCGGGTGTGTAGGGCGGGGGCGGGGTCGGGGAGCGACGAGGAGCGCCGTCTGCCGAGTGTGTTTATGGAGAGGGCGGGGCGCACACACGTGGAGGAGGCACGACTGCGACTGCTGGGTGGGGGAACCAAGGCCATGACGAGGGGTATAATATGAGGCAGACGAGACCTGTGTCGAACCCACCCGCATCAAAAATCGGACTGCAAACGTAATCGTGACTTGGCTCGGCTGCTCGGCGCACGGCCGACACAGATCGCACATGTAAGCATGACTCAGCCACATAATCACATTCGCATCGCTGTCTGTCTAGTGAGCCCTCCGACTCTCCTGGATGACTGCCCCGAGTTCCTCCAGCTTGCGCTTTGACCGCAACAGCGTGCCCAGCTGTCCCACCATCAGCACCGCCATGCACCACCCAGTCCACACTTACCCGTTTCTTGGTCAACTTGCGTGCCTTTTTGTCCTACACACCCTGTCAATATCCGTGGTCGGGATGACAGATCATGACAACACACCTTGGAGTTTCTCAGCAACTCCAGCACTCGTCGCTCATATGGGGAGAATCCCGCAACCTCGCGAACGACGGAGCGCACAAACTTGTTTTTTGTCGATTGCACTCCCTTCCGGTGACTCGGGCGAGACACCTTGGCAAGTGCTGTGGTAGGGTGCCCCTTGTTGAGGCCATAACGAAGATCTGATCAACAGAGAAATGAGCCTCTCCACCGAGTCCCGTCCTCGAACTCACTGCTGCGGGCCATGATTTGACCGTCTTGAGGATGGAGTGTCGATGCAGAGTTGCACTCGACGACGGTGGCTGTGGCTGTGGCTTACAACTGTACAGTTTGTCTTCCACGCTCTGGCTTTCCAGTTTTGGTATGCCCCTATAACTAGTGTACTTGAACAAGCAATAAATGTCTCATCTTCCAACTACCCTCCCCCTCCCCCTCCCCGTCCCATTCAAACGCACAGCCAGGTCATCTTGACCCTTTGACACCGAACCGGTAGGAGACGTACGCGCAGAGGATGGTAGGTGGATCGGTGTGGGAGGCCGGAGCAAATCGACTGGCTGCTCACCTCGGATAGGATGTCTCCGTCCACCACCCTCCTCCTCTTCCTCTTCCTCCTCTTCATCGTCTTCATCGTCTACAATATCCTGTCATCCACATGTAAGCACAAGACCACTATACGTACAGAGCATTACCGGATCAAAGTCCTCCATTTGCTTGTCACCCTCGTCTTCCTCTTCGACATCGACATCGCCATATTCCTCGTCGTCTATCCAACGTCCCCGCCAGTCCACCAAATCCAACTCTTCTGGACTCTGCGGCCTCAAGCGCAACCACTGCATCCGTGGTCCAGACTTTGCCCGTTCGCTCACTTTAAATCCGTATACCCGCGGCTCATAGATGCGCCCTTCTGGTCTCTTTTGGCCACCATGGGGGTTTGGGTTGATAAAAGGCGACCGCTGCGAGCTGTTTCCAGAGTCCGGAGACCGTCCAGGAGAGAGTGACGATTCCGTCGACGACGACGGCTTCCAAAACGGCGCAGGAGCAAGCTCACGGTAGCTCTGAAAGAACAAATGGGCAAACGTGGTGCCAAAGAAAGCCCCTACATCCCTCAAACATCCGTCAGTTCTCAGGGTCCACAATGGAAAGCGAGGTACTCGAACCATCAACTCCTTGGAAGCGACTGCTCGGGGGACTGTAGATGTCATTACAGTTTGGGCAGTAGAGTTTCACCGTATCAATACCGGGAAGGTCAGAGCGGCCACATGGTACTACATTGCATCCGATACAGTAGACCCGTGGGCAGACTCCAAATGCAGCACCTTCATACTTGTCGACCTGAAAGGATATGAGACAATGCAAGATCGGATACGTTGGACAAACAGACCATAGACTGCAAGCCAGCCCGTGTCAGGATGTAACGCTGATGCACGAGGCCATACAAGAGTTCGGCAGATGCTTCCACAATCGAAACATCTGGAATTTTTGACGTGTCCTCATCTGTATTGCATCGCAAATGAGTTCAAGTTCCCATGGGCCAAGGGCAAACGTACCAGGCTCTACATCCAACACCATCTCCATCGCCTCCTTCCAAAAGGGTACCATGGTGTTCAAGCCGGTCAGGTTAAAATCATCTTCGATAAAGTCCTCCGACACTTCGCAAAAGTATTCGTGACCAGGAAGGGAACAAAACCAGCTTATCCACGTGAGCGTGGAAGTGGGGGTCGAGGATGCTGGTGCAGCCATGAGTACCATGTTTCAAGACACATGTCACTCACTGTATCCCTCGTCTACCTCATCCATAATCTCATCCACCTCGCCATTTCCGCTCACAACCTCTTCTTCGAGTTCGACCCGGTCCTCGACTTGCTCCTGTGGCCGTGACATGGAAGGACTGCACAGCTCAGACAGGCTGGCGTTCAAGCAGTCGCCATTCCTCCATCGGGTAACTGTAGATAAATTCAAACTCCGCTCCCAGGTATAGTACAAGACACTGGCATATCGCTAGAATCTGCACCTCGACTGCTCACTGACATGGCCCGCCCAGAATGAGGATCCCATGATGATAAGAAGGAGGAGCTGTCCGACCACCCAGCTCAGAACCACGTAAAACGATGCCTTCCATCCCTCTAGCGCATCCACTTCTGCAGCAAACGTGCTCACCGTTGTGAGACACCCGCAGTACCCGTCGCCCAAACCCTGTAACAAGGAGCATGCGTTAGGTGAGACAGAAGGCATGCCTTGCAGAACGTGGAATACGCCGAGAAGCGCGGTCCCTAGCGCGTTCGCGGTAAAAGTGCCCAGCGGAAAGAGTTTGATCCGCGAGTTTAGATTGATTGAGAGTAGGTACCTCGTCAACGTTCCTGGGTAAGTAAACAAGAGGGCCGCAGTCGCCTGGTGT
Source organism: Xerocomus spinulosus (assembly GCA_038094075.1). NCBI lineage: Eukaryota > Fungi > Basidiomycota > Agaricomycetes > Boletales > Boletaceae > Xerocomus > Xerocomus spinulosus. The sequence continues at coordinate 143,585 of JBBPTN010000017.1, read as the reverse complement.
CGGTAATTTGCAGGTAAGCGGAAATATGCAGGGAAGGTGGCAGCGTAGGTCAAGACAGATAAGGCGGTGAGGCAGTAGCGCACATGTCGCTTGGGTGGACTCAGGGTCGGAAGATACGGTATGATTGAGCCAGAGACGTGCACACCGAACATGAGAGAGGCCAGTGATAGCAAGAGAGTGACCCATGTTTTGGTAAGACCATCTATACACTAGGGCCACAACGTTGAGGGAGAACTCTGAAAGGGGAAGAAAAAAGACTCGCGTCGTCAAGTCCCGTCCTTTGAAACTTGCCAGAGTCGATCCAAGAATCAAAAATGTCTACTTGCCAACCAGAAAACGTGGTCAAGGACCCACAGAAGCCTATGAAATCGCTACAAGTCAGCAAGATAGCGTGATAGGGACTAATCTGACCGGTCGTCACGGCTGTATACAGAGGCCCATAGCTTGAGAGGCGTGGTGACTGATTGCAACCAGAACATGGAAAACACGCTCACAAGTGACCGAATGAAGCCTTCATGCCCAGGGCAATCCCCATAATGAAGCAACCGACCGCCTGGACATAGGCCAACGGAAAGATGCTCCGACCATCATACGTCACCAAGGCTTGCAGACCGAGCCTGGCAAGAGCGCCAAATATGGAAGCGGGCATGAGAAGGGCGAGGACATGTATAGAATAAGGGCGATATATTTTGGCGGGGGGTACGTCTTCTACCTCGTCCGGGGGACGGTCTATGGTAGCCAAAGAATTCGCGGTGGCTATAGAACGATGGCTGGCGATAAGGGAGCCAACATCGTAGTGACGCTCGGCTGGGTGATGCAAATGAGCTGAACGCTTCTTTTCACTCACCGAGGGATTTGCTGAATGGGTGTTTGACCGGTCAACACCCTCGAGGGTCCGTTCTGTCTCGTGAGCTGTCGGTGTCGCTTCCTCGTCCATTGGAGAGCGTATGTGTCACGTGACCAATACTGCGGCAAAGTACCATCATCTATCCAGTTGGCATGAGCAACATGGAGAGTCAGTATGTCCTGCAATATCGACAGTCGTACGTCTAACACACCCACAGAGACTTTATTTCAGCTCAAAGTTTGTCTGCCATCATGACTCCACGAGATCCATTCTGATTCCGTGTCACAGTTCACCGCAAAGACGCTGAACAGACAAGCAAAGAAGGCGCAGAAAGATGAGATCGCGGAAAAGGCGAGATTAAAAAAGGTTTGTACAATCGGGCGTGTCATCTGCTGCTGCAATAACTACTGGCATCCCGAACCTCGCCAGGCACTCCAGCAAGGCAATAATGATGGTGCACGGATATACGCTTCCAACGCAATCCGCAAGAAATCAGAGTCCTTGAACTTACTGCGTCTAGCAAGCCGTATCGACGCTGTAGCGAGTAGGGTGGAGACTGCGGTCACAATGAGACAGGTGACGGGTAGCATGACCTCCGTTGTCAAAGGCATGGACAGAGCCATGGAAAGCATGAACTTGGAAAAGGTGCGTCATACGAATAAAGCGAGTGGCCTTTGCGAATTGATTCGCCATTCGAGATCTCGCTCGTGATGGACAAATTCGAGTCGCAGTTCTCGGATCTTGATGTGCAAACGTCCTACATGGAAGACGCCATGTCCAGCACGACCGCCGTCTCTACACCACAAGATCAAATAGATCAACTGATGCGTCAGACTGCAGAAGAAGCAAACATTGAATTACAACATGATCTCGATGCCAAAGACCTCTCTCGCGTTGTTCTTGACTTACCCAAAGGCGAGACAATCGGTGAGGAGGACGATAAATTGGTGGAAAGACTGAGAGCCCTTCGACCCACAACATAGTTGTAGCACATGGAATGTACTCTACTTATTCACATATCACACGGATTGTATTTGACACTCAAAGTATCATTAATCCGGGTAATGCACCAGGCCAGCCAGGTATACAGGTAAGGCTGATGAAACGAGTGACGAGGCTTGCCATTAAAAACTAGGGCAAGCGACAACCAACAATACAGGTATGTATGAAGTCGCGAACAAGACAGCATTAAATAGCGAAAATTTACCCGCACCCAAAGGAAAAAAATGGACGGATGTGCACAAGATATCATCAATGGTCACCCATTGTGATTCTCCACAAAAAGGTTAAAGTCAGACATGAGTTTCTCTCTCTCTTGCCCGGAGAGATTAGATTCCGCAAGGAGTTTTTCAACACGGGCGAGTAACCCCGAGGAACCTTCAAGCGGAATGATATGCGCATCAAACCGGTGGACGTCTAAACCCACATCAGGTCAATAACGGGTGCAAGACCACACAACTCACACTCCTTGAAAGTCCGGAATTGGGACTCGGAAAGAATACTTTCAAAAACCTTGGTGACGTCCGATCCGTGTGCTTTACTCTTTTCCAGCTTGGCCTTTTCCCGAGCCAGGATCAGTCCAGGCATAAGAACCTCCTCGCGCACGCGTGACGGAGCCCATGAAAGTCCCAAGCCCAGATCAAGAGAACGTCCCTTTCCCTTGGATTTACGGTCACCACGTTTTGAATAGCCTGGTTCAACAGGTTCCGACGTATTATAACTTTGTCCGCGTGAATGCTTTGCTATGGTGAACGGAGCCATGGGTTGTGACCGGAGAACGCCTGGGTGTCCTTCATTTTGAATTGGCGTGGCTGGCAAGTTGGAATTTTGAGGATTCGGAGAACTAGGGGCCGAAAAGGGATGTTCAAACGCAAATGTTCCATGTGATGTGTGTAGGATGCGCCTGCCCGATGCACGACCCCAGCTAGAGGATTGACCTGCTGGCGTGTTATTTCCAATACCTTTGCCTGTCGACATTGTTTGCACCGATACAGACGAGAAGGAGATAACAGATGTATCGCCTGTGTGAACTGGCTTTATTGGGGGTATATCTGCCTGGCCAGGATGATGCACAGTCGAGCGAGACTTTCCACCTTGGGTAGAATCTTCCGAGATGGATTGTTCCAGCACATGAAGGCGAGCTTTTGAATAGGGCGAGCTATCCCTCGAGAGGTGGGGTCCATGTCGATCAATGGTAGAACTACTCCTGTTGAGCGCAGAAACTGGGCGCTCAAAATCAAAGCTTCCGAGTTTGCTTCGGTGACTTGTCATATTGCGCACAGGACCGGTCACACTGGAACCTGGTGCCTTGTGGATAGAGCCATCAGAAGAGCGAGCAGATGGTCGGCCACGCGGTTGTTGCCCATTGCTGTCCTTTATTTTCGGCAAATCTTTACCGCCGAATATTCGGGGAGTAAATCGACCCCTGGGTGAGATAGTGTGCTGAGGGCCAGTGTGTGACAGAGAAGTTGAGACAAGGACTTGCTCTCGGTGAGCGATAGTGACAGCCTTTGGTTTAGCGATCTCGATCTTGCTAGAGTCGATTGCAGGTGAGCCATTCAATAGTGATGGAGCAGACTGTTCTCCAGGTCGCTGTGGGGTTGGTGGAGTGTGAATGATCCGGGGTATTACGGGTAAACGATGTGGTGCAAGAAAGGGTGAGTGTTCGTTCTCCTCGGATGATGCGGATTCTACGGTGGGTAAATGTGAGAACATGGAAAGACCTACGGAATGGGATGAAGAAGGAATGTGAGAAATTGGAGAAGGGTCTGTGGGAAGAGATTGCGAAGGGAAATCGATAGAGGGCCGAAAGTCTGGGAGGGGTCTCTCAGAGTCGGCGAAAAGTCTTTCTCTTTCCTTGCCCTTGATTCGGATTGCGCTGTCAGGGGGAACAGGTGCACATTTTTGGGAGCTCTGATGCGAGGACTCTTCCGAAAGGGCCACTGCGCTATCGTGTGGTGGACGCTCAGAACCGACTGAATGGCGCCTAGCGTGTGATCGACCGCCTTGAGAGAGTTGGACATGCGGGAGAGGCAGGTGGTTGCTAGAAGATTTTGGAGTGCTGCGCTGGGAGCCACCGAGACCAAAGGATCGACGACGTGGGCTGGCGGACAAGGGCAGTGGATTCGATGGGACGGGTATGGAAAAGGGAGATTTAGAGGAGGACGGTTCGTCGACCGACTTTGGTGTTGTGGGACGAGAGGTTAATCTGAAGGAGCGTTTGCGAGAAGACTTTGTAGGTGGATCTGATGCTGCTGTGGAGGTCGAGCCCTTTCTAACGGAGGATTGTTTTGGAGTGGACGAGGAGGATCTGCGGGTGAGGGATATACCAAAAAGGGAATTTAAAAGCAACCGTTTAGAGGAAGGGGGTGTTTCTGTGCGGGGGAAAAGGTGATCATGAGGGTCGTGTGCACTGGTGCGATTGCAGTGGTCGATATCAGCAAGGGATGCATTTGAGTGAAAGCTCTGGGGCTGGAATGCATACGCATGGCGTGCGCCGTTCATCCTCGTATCGGATGGAAGGGGCGTGATCGTGGAGTGAGTGGCGGTCGTTGTTGACGAGATTGGACGGTTTTGCGAGCGGACGGATGGCTTTGAGTAGCTGGAAGGGGGCATGTCGACAGTGTCGGTGTGTGTACGACGTGGTTGGGGATATGAGGAGGACATGGGGTCGGTGGGAGCAGAACTGTGCTGTGGATTCGGGCGGGGGCGCGACCTTGAGCGGGGACGAAAGAAGGCCTTGAGCTGGAGGAGGAACTGGTTGGGCATACGTTGGGGGATGACCGTCACGACACACCTTGTTTTCGCCCCTCGCAATCATACTGGAATGACCAGAGGCAGGTTTAAAGGGGGGGTCGAAGGGGGGTCGATAAAGGGGGGTTAACTAGTGTTAACAAAGATCAACAAGGGGGGTCAACACAGCGTCGGGATTACGTCATCAAGATAAGCCATGTTGCGTCCCCGCCAGCTCAGATTCTCCTCCTGCGCCATCGCCCGACCCCCGACCTTTCCCTGCGTCGACGCCCACGCTGAGAGAGAGTCACGTGTCCGCCTCTCCTCGCCGTCTGACTCTGGTCCCGAACCACCCTATGCACGTCCAAGCCCGCTCTCATACAGCGTCTATCACCACCCCCGCCCCCTCCCACTGACATACTCAACCCCGCTCTCTGCGTTCAACATCGCCTACGAGTCCTGGGGGACCCTCTCACCTGCGAGAGACAACGCCATCCTTCTCCACACCGGTCTCTCTGCATCTTCTCATGCTGCCTCCACAGCCTTGAACCCCGCCCCAGGCTGGTGGGAGAAATTCATCGGTCCAGGAAAGGCGCTGGACACCAACCACTTCTTCGTCGTATGCACAAATGTGCTCGGCGGATGCTATGGCTCAACTGGCCCTTCGTCCACGAACCCAGAAACCGGCCAGCGCTTTGCCACGCGCTTCCCAATCCTCTCCATCTTCGACATGGTCAACGCACAGTTCAAGCTACTCGATTCGTTGCAGATCGATCGTCTCTACGCCAGTGTCGGCTCTTCCATGGGTGCAATGCAGAGCCTCGCCGCAGGCTGGCTCTTCCCAGATCGTGTCCGCAAAGTCGTCACCATCAGCGGCACTGCCAGAAGCACACCAGGGAGCATAGCAATGCGTCATGCTCAGAGAAGTGGTCCGTACCTCTATCCACATTTCTCCTCCGCTCACCACGCCTCCAGTGCTCATGGCGGACCCCAACTGGAACAATGGCTTCTATTACGATTCATCGCCCCCACACACCGGAATGAAACTCGCTCGTCGTTAGTACATCCTAGCCTGCTGCAGAACAACTGAATCTCACCTCCCATTAGAGATTGCTACCATCACTTACCGCTCTGGCCCAGAATGGGACTTGCGCTTTGGTCGCAAGCTACGTCAAGATCCCTCTTCAGAAAACTTACCTAACCAACCGAGGTCACCCTCTCTATGTCCGGATTTCCTCATCGAAACCTATCTTGATCATCAGGTATGTTGCAATCTCTCTCCTGTTGACACTCGTCACTCGTCCCGTACACCACATACCGATCCACTCACCTTTTCTCAGGGAGAGCAGTTTTGCTTGAAATACGACGCCAACTCTCTCCTCTACATCTCAAAGGCCATGGACCTCTTTGATCTTACTCTCCCTGCACTTGAACAACTTGGCATGCATCCCCAATCACCATCCACTCATCCATCTACACCCATCCCGGCAGCAGTCGCCTCTCACTCCAAGTCCCACCCCCCTCCAGCCATTCAAGCCCCACACTTGCCTGAGCTGGCAAAGGGCCTCAGTCCCCTCGCATCCATGCCAGTCCTCGTTTTGGGTGTGCAGAGTGACATTCTGTTCCCAGTCGAACAGCAGCGCGAACTCGTTGATGCTCTTCGAATGGCGGGCAATACGCAGGTCAGCTACTTTGAACTTGGTGGCGTCTGGGGCCACGACACCTTCTTGTGAGTCTTTCCACAGGCAGGATGCGAGAAGCGAGACATGTTTGAGACCTGTCTCTTTACAAACTAATATATACCGACGGTGCCATCCCCGCACGTCGCACCCGGATTGATCCAACCCCGTGGCATTTAGGCGGTCCAATTAGAGCTTCTTGTCTCTCCGAGCACCCCTACGGGTTTCCGCCGCCAGGGGAATGAAACATGGTTGTTATGTACCGTATAAATACTGATGCTGACCATGTTCGCCTTTTCGCAGGCTCGATGTACTAAACGTTGGAGGGGCCGTGAGGGGATTCCTTTCCTGAGATGTGTATTGCTAGGAGTCGACGTGCATTAGACGGATAAGTATTAGAGAATGTAGCGAGCGATACAGCTCTGCAACCGTGATTCCCGTAAAAGATCCCTTGTCCTCGTACGCTCCATCTGGTGACTCGGACAAGGCAGAGTCCCTACATTGATCTCGTGTTTCGCCTTCCTACCACCATGAACCGAATATTTGGCACATCTGCCGCCAAGAAGCCCAAGCCAACACTCCAGGACGCAATCAATGCGGCAGGCCATGTCCAATCCCGCTAGACAGTGCTAGCAAGCTGACCATATCCCGACAGACGGATGCACGGGTAGCCTCAATCGAGGTCAACATCAAGAAGCTCGATGGCGAACTGATGCGGTACAAGGAACAGATGAGCAAACTTCGCAACGGGCCTGGCAAGGTGACGACTCGTCACCGCTGACTGCGCACTATACTCACATCACTACTGATGACTAGAAAGCGATCGAACAGCGTGCCCTTCGCGTCCTTCGCCAAAAGAAGATGTACGAGGGACAGCTCGCTCAGCTCTCACAGCAGACGTTTAACATGGAGTCCGCCGCCATCGCTACGGAGAACTTGAGGAACACGATGGCTACTGTGGAGGCAATGAAGCTCGCGAACAAGGAAATAAAGAAGCAATACGGAAAGATCGACATTGACAAGATTGAGGTACGTGGTGCATACCGCCTGACCTTGGGTTGCGGATAAATCGGATGATAGAACATGCATTTTGATATGGAGGAGTTGTTGGAGCAGGCAAACGAGATACAAGAGTCCCTAGGGAGATCCTATGCTGTACCCGACGAACTTGATGAGGCAGACCTGGAAGCCGGCGAGTCCTTTCCCTTGCGTTACGTCTCGTTTCTCAAGGTTCTCGCAAACAGAGCTTGACGCACTGCAACTAGAGGAGGAGGAGGAAGGGACGTCGTATCTTGCGGACCTCAACAAAGTCCCAGACTTTGTTGACGAACCACCAATCGAGCTCAGCGAGGTATGTCTTCCAGATTCACGACGTTAAAGCAACCCGTTCATGTTCTTCGTAGCAGCCTAGTCACAAGGAAGCAGTCAAGTCAACGGGATGAGGAACCACACCTTAATATGAATCTTATCGCGTGTGGTAGTAATAACTTGTATGGCTACAAGTGCTGTGTAATTTCCAGGAATCAGGTAGAACAAGCAAGGATTTACAGTATTGATAGTCGGCGTCAACCATATCGCTTCACATCGCCGCCGTCGGCGAACCAGTCGTCGGCGATACGAGATTCCGCAGCAGTCGCGGTGTTGAGGATGACGGATTTGCTTTGCGTATCTATGATTCTTGTCAGCTGTGTCCAACGCTCGAATATGCGCTTTTACAAGCTTCAAATGCCTCATATCCATTTTCCCTACCAATCCCACTCTCTTTCATGCCGCCCCTGCAACAAGTAACGGTTCGTGTCGCGTAGAATAATTACAAACACTTACCAAGGAGAGCTGGGATCGTTACGGTGGTGTGTATTCACCCACACAAGCCCTGCTTCAATCGCGTCCGCAACGCGGTGTGCCCTTGATAGATCAGAACACCATATTCCAGCACCCAAACCGTACTTGCATGCATTGGCGAGCGCCACACCTTCCTCCTCTTCCTACGAGGGATCACCATGTCAACCACCTACGAATAGTTGTACTGGTGCTTACACAGAACTTCTTGACAACGACCACGGGCCCAAATATTTCTTCTTTCCAAAGATCATCATTCATGTCCACGTCAGTGATAACTGTCGGTGGATAGAAGTTTCCCGTGGAGAAGTCAAAACCGTCGAGTTCTGACTTTCCACTCAGTGGTTCCCCACCAGCAACGATTTTCCCGCTTCTGCGGCCTTGAACCATCCGCTCAATTCGTTCGAGGTGTTTGTGGGAAATGACGGATCCCATTGAGGATTCCGGATTTGAAGCTGAACATGACTAGTATCCGGGTGTCTTGTTCGACGGTAAATCAGGATATAATACGTACGATTTCCCATACGCCGACGTATTCTTTCCACCTTGTTACGGAACGCTTGCATGAACTCACTGTATATCTTTTCCTGAATAATTATCCGGCTTCCCGAAACGCATGTCTGTCCAGAAGCAATAAAAGATGCAAAGGCAACACCATTCACTGCTGAGGAAAGATCTGCATCGTCAAACACGACGATCGGAGCCTGATCATGGGCTCAATCGAGGTCCTCACTCATCGTCAGAAACTCACTTTGCCGCCGAGTTCGGCAGTGAACGCAGCCAGGTTGGCACCCACAACGGCACCCAATGCACGACCGGTTTGTGTCCCAGCCTTGGATTGAGACCTTCTAAATTGAAGCCTGAACTCTCCGCTCGACCACTTACCGTTATATCGACTTTTCGAATGAGTGGGTGAGAGACAAGTCGCTTGCCCACAGTGGGTCCATAACCTGGAAGAACACTAAACACGTCGTCGGGCACTACGTTGTGGCCAGTTAGCGTATGAAAAGAAAATAGATTCCTGACCCACCTCCTGCTTCTTGTGTCAATTTAGAGAATTCAAGCAACGAAATTGGTGCAAGCTACCCGATAACTGTTGTTAGAGGCCAAGCTTGACCAATGACAAGGTACCTCTGACGGTTTGACGATAACGCTGTTACCAGCTGCCAACGCTGGGGCGATCTTCTTTACAGCGATGAACAAGGGATGATTGAAGGGCTAATTTCATCACGTTCAGATGTGTACCAAGAGTATTGTTTGATGACTCACAGTGATCTGTGCTACGACACCGAGTGGAACACGGCGTACAAAGTTGAGCAATTTTCCTTGAGTGGGTGCGACAAATCCTTGGTGTGTCCTCAGCAGAGCGGAGTAATAACGTCTACACCTCTGCGTTGAGTTGTGATGGACTGTCTCACGGAAGAATGGACAGACAGCCATTCTGGCAAACGCTCGATTTGTGCCTTCATCTCTCGGATAGCCCTTCCTGTCTGCAAGGTCTCTATATTTGCCATGGTCGGAATATGTTCGTCAAGTAGTTGAGCAAGGCGAGAAAGCACGGTGGCACGAGTTAGAATGGGTGTTCTGGACCATACCCCAGACTGATATGCAGCATGGGCACGCGCCACAGATGCGTCTACATCTCCATCAGAAGCAGCCTCTACACTGAGTTTACATGAGCGAGATACTCAGAAGGAAGATGGCAAACGAACGAGCAAAGTGCATGGCCAGTTGCTGGGTTGTAAACGGTGAATCTAGATGATATTAGTGAGTGCTTCGTGGTTTTGTTAGACACCGACCGTTCTCTTGGAATGCGCGTCGCTACCAGCTGGTAGTGGTGTCGAATCATTGGGTTATATGTGGCTGTGCCGACTTGCCACAGACGCGATATGATCACGTGATGGCAAACGCTTGCGGCGCTCTTCCTTTTCATCCTCTTCGCCATGTCCAACCAGCCCCTCCGACGATCCACCCGAGCGTCCTCTGTTGGCCCAACGGGAACCGTACTCGCGAGAGCAGCACCTCTTCCGACCTCCAATGGCACTACCAACCACGCCCCAACCAAACCCACGAAACCTCTCGCCAAGTCTACCAGCCGATCATCCAAGCGCGCGTCCTCGCCCGTTCACAACTCACCTCCTCGAAAACGTGCGCGCTCAAGGAGCGTACAGTCCGATACCGAAGACGGTAAACCAGCCGCGTTAAAAAAAACTTCGTCTAGCAGGAGACTCGGTAAAAAACCAACCCTGAACGGCCTACAAACTGTGACCGAGGAGCCTCAGCAACTGAAACCCTACTTTAATCCCCTACCAACACCCCCATCTCACCCAAGGCCCCCTAATCAATTATTCGTATGGGGTGCGGGTAACTTTGGTCAGTTTGGGTTGGGTCCGGACTGTTTGGGCGAGTTTTCGTCTCCCAAGCGTAATACGTGGGTCGACGAAAAAATAAGGCATGGTGTATTTGGTACAGAAGGCGCTGGCCTCGAAGCAGTTGCAGCTGGGGGATTGCACACCCTTTGCATCGACGAAAAGGGCACAGTATGTCATTCCTCGCTTATGCATCAGTTATGTATTCACATGTCCCCGTCAAGGTCTGGTCGTGTGGAGTGAACGACGATGCTGCGTTGGGCCGCGTCACAAAAGATGTGCCTGATCCCAATAACCCAGGCTCCTTCATTGACATCGACACTGTCACATCCTACCTTTACCCGTTACAATCCCTAGTGGATGCAAATTTCCGTGCTGTGGCCATTGCTGCAGGGGACAGTGTATCTGCTGCCATCAGTTCTGATGGCGAACTTCGTGTTTGGGGCTCCTTTCGTGTAGGTACTCCTGTTCTCTCACTCCATTCCATCAAACTAATCATGTACACAGGCCAACGAAGGATCCCTCGGGTTTTCTAGCGATACAAGACACGAATTTTTGCCCGTACCCATTCTCCATCTGGCTCACAAGCCCGGTGATTTCGAAAAGGCGGTATCCGTTGTTGCTGGGAACAACCATTTACTAGTGCTAACGACTCATGGCAACATCTACGCTTGGGGTGCTGGTGAGCACGGCCAGCTTGGTCGCAAAATTATCGATCGTCGTAAAATCCATGGAACCGTTCCCGAAAAAATCGCCCTTGGCACCCGCTCCAACCGGGCAGTCGTCGTTGGTACAGGCAATTATTGTTCATTCGCCGTTGACGAATCCGGAGATGTGTGGGGATGGGGGCTCAACTCGATGGGCCAAACCGGGCTTGAGGTCGCGGACGAGATTCAGTCACCCAAGAGAATCGAATCACTTTCCAAGGAGGCGCTCAGGGGAGATTTTGTCATCCAGATCGCCGGTGGAGAACACCATACACTGTTTCTGACAGCTGCCGGAAAGGTTTATGCATGTGGCCGGTGCGACAGCGGTCAACTTGGTCTTAGGGAAGACGATGAAAAATACAAGTCACGCCCTAATAAAGATTTCGTGGTCGAGCCTCTGCCAGTCCCGTTTGACGAACCCGGGGACCCTATTGTCCACATTTCCGTGGGAACGCACAATAATATGGCGATCTCAAGGGACGGCCTTCTGTACGCTTGGGGAGCAGAGACACAAGGAGAACTAGGTGTCAAGGAGAAGGATGCCAAGACGCCCACCCTGGTTGTTCGTAGAGAAGGAAAGTTCCTGGCTTCTACGGTCGCATGTGGCGGGCAACATACTCTAGGTTTGTTTAGAAGCAAGGAATAAGTTTACTGACCCTGCACTCGCATTTTTGGACCACAATCACGCATCGCTCTGTTTTGCTGTCTTCCAACATATAAGTACACACACCACGGGTATCCGCTACTTATTGCATGACGTATCCACTTATGATATATACGTTCCAATCAATCCACTAGATGGCAGCTGCCCTTGTGCAGGACTTGGGACTGAGGGGTCCATACCCAGGGTTAACTGGTGGATGAAACAAGTCTACTCCAAGTGCCCTCGTCCGATATATCGGACCTTTACCTTTGTGACGCGTGTGCACCAGCGGCAACAGGTAGTTCTGCTAAGAAGATTCATGCTCAGTTTAGTGTAATCGGTTTCGGACAACAATCACACCTAATACATACACCTATGTTCCAGCGGATGTAGTACGTGCTCAATACTGAGGGATCAGTAAGTCTCCCAGATAATATCTGGCATTACTTTCCTCATAACTGCTCGGGTGAGCGGACGCCAAATACACAGCAAGAATAGACTCACTCTTCCAGTGCTCCATTGCCTCCTCGCTCTGCCACGCATTCAGAGTGTTATTCATATCGGTCAGCACAAAGCTCTCCTCGGTATCTTGTGACCACACATTACCCCCCATGAGTTGTGATATCGAAACCTCCCTCTCGCCCAACTTGGAAAGTGAATAGAAGCGAAGGTGGGAGTTGAGATAATCTGCGTCTACAGATGGACGGAAAGTGAGGGGGTAAGAAGACAGTGTACAAAAAAAGACCTGCTACAACTGTGAGCGCCATTCAAATGGTTGGAATTGACCCACCATGTTGAGAAATTCAGGCGAATCCCCCGGAAGCGGCGCTTCTGAATCTAGGAAAACTCGACATTGCTCAAACACTCTCAGCAATGTGATGACTACAGCTCGAGTCGAATGGGATCCAAACTTGCCCGCAAAGTTCTGACAGAGCAGGTTTGTTCAGACAAGAGAAGGGATGCACTTCAATTTTGTCTTACCACAGCAATCACGCCATCTGGGCTCATGATGAACTTCAAATCATTCCAGAACTCCACAGAGAACAAATGTTGCGGCACCCCCCCTCCGGAGAAACAATCATGGATGACGATGTCGAAAGCTGGAGGACTCTCAACAGCAGTTTGCATGGCAAACCTTCTCTCGTGCACCCAATTACGAGCGTCCTCCAAGAAAACGCGGTCGTCGCCAGGGTACTCAAGGCCAAAGTACGTTCTTGCTGCGTCGTACACGACAGGGTCGATTTCTACAATCGTAGTAGAAATTCCGTGTCGAATCAACGCATCCGCTGATATACCAGCACCAAGTCCTCTAGAGTCTGTTTGGATGCACTAGGGAAACGAAAGGTGATCTAACGACTTACATGACAAGGGCGTTTTCCCGTTTCACGATATCCCTTGACGGGTTTTTATTCACCAGCCGAACCGCCTCCTGCAATGTGAACGCATGGTAGATAGAATCGCCAAGAGGAGTCCCTGCTTGATCTGTTTTGCGGGAGATACCATCGAGGGAATTAACGTACGGTCCAATCCAGACACCTCCTAAAAGCGAATGTGATGCGCGAAGGTAGCGAACAGAGTGCACAGTAGTTGGATCTGCTACTCCCTCAAGAGGCAACAGCTCTCCGACTACAATAATTCCTGTTATAGAGTGCTTTGAGGAGAGGATACGAAATGGATAATCCTTGCTTTGGTAGGGAAATATGCCAGAACCTGAAAGGGTTGGGGAGCGGAGGGCTGGAAAGAGAAAAAAGGCGGCAGGGATTAACAGGGGCCAGAATTTCCTCGTTATAATCGATACAAATGCTTTATGAGATGGACGAGAGGCATTGCAATGGTCTATCGTCCAGACAAGTGAAGTTAAACTTCCCAAAATGACGAACTATAACCAAGTGACAATTGATTGCTCAGTCCCATCAAGACATAGTTTAATCGCAGTGCTCACCATTACATCCTGGTGAATGTCCAGAGAGAGGCAACCAGTAGCGAGTAGAATCAGGGGACGCAGTTGGAGAGCGTTCGCCGCCAAGGCCAACGCGGCAAGCATAAACTGAATACACAAAAGGTCACGTTTTAGATTATCATAGACACGACTGAGAACCTACGTCAACGCTCGTCGCCAGCGATACTGCGAGATAAATCACTGGGGCAAGGACTGTCGCATGGGTCACAAGGGGCCCAAGTGCCGGACCTCCACTTCTTGCAGCAAAAACACTAACCCAGTAGGACGTGTGTGAAGCAACCTGTACGAGCATTGCCAGGGCTGGTAAAAGCAGAGAACGGGGCGGCTTTGGGAGGATAATTCCCAACATTGTACTTCCGTGTACCACATAATTCATGTACTTGGCGGTCGCAAAGCTTCCGAAAAGAGGGTTGACGGCCTTTTCATACGCTGCAGTAAACAACGATATACCAACAGTGATGGCGAGTATAGAGAAGGACGCCTTTGCGCTCGTCCATGTTACAGCTTTAGCAGTAGGCATGCAGGCTCCGGTGTCACACAATGTCACACTTGGCTCGCGACGGAATGGTGGAACTGAACATCACTCAAATTGAGGAGAAATGATCTAACAAAATCCTAGGAGGGGCCCGAGCCCTGGAATGGTTCATGATCATGCGGATATTCTCTCAATCAGATTATCAATATGAAGCTTCAACCTTTCAGCTTCGCAACCAGCTGCAAGTGCATCTCCATCCATGCTTATCGCTTCAGTGATCCCAGGCAACGCTGTTGCACCATATCCTAGGAAGAAAAGACCATCAATGAATCTGATATTGCACATCGAGCGTTTGAAACTCACCCAACCATCTTCCTGGGGCTACCCCGAGATGCTTATACCACTCACGGTCTTTAATACCCTCCTCCGAGATGAAGCCTCGTTCGAATGCAATAAGCTTGCGATTGACAGCTTGCACATGCTCGACCGCTTCCCGCAGCCGCATCCTTGTAAACCTAGAAATCGATTAACAGGGATGCAAATCACAAGTTCTCACTAACTCTTTGAGTTCCCACTCTTCAGGCGTCTTGCACTCCTTTCCGATGTATCTCGCGAGCTTGCATATAACTTGGCATATTTGGTGTCGCAGTGTGTGTCTCTTTTTCAATTTCCCGAGTACTCTCCTGAGATTAGCTTCGGCCTCGGCCTTCTCGCTGTCGAGCCGCGTGCTGGCAGCCTGAAGAGCTTGAATCGACTGGCGCAAGGAAGTAAAATCGACCTCGAGCGATGAGATGTCGGCGAGCTGTTCCACCCTACAAGAAAGGTTGGTGACTTTTTCCAGGATAAGCGGGTACACAAGTACCTGTCAAGGTATGAATGTAGTTCCAGAGAGTAGTAGGTGGTATTGAAAGGTAAAATGATGTCACCAGAAAGGCGGAGAACCTGAAGACCTATATGCTTGGCAATTGCAACCTAGCAAGACCGTCAGCTTCTGAGAAATTCAGTAGCAATCCTAAAATGTACATGTCGAGAGAAACCAGGATCACCATACAGTTCTTGCCAGTGTTGTGAATCAAAGATCGAATGGTAGTGGTACACTGGATCGTGTAAGGTAGAGGAAAACCCAACTTGAGAACTAGTCACCTGACAGACTGATGTCAGCTGGAACTTTTTGGCCTACAGTATTCCTCACCCCAATGTACTGCAAGAAGACAGTATAGTCACTGCCGGATCCCAAAAGAGTTACACCAACACTGTTGGCGGACAACTCCGTTTCTTCGTTTACAGCGACTTCTTCGGGAACAGGGATCTCGCCAAAGAGTTCACCTTTGTCTAGACGTGCATCCCAAAGAGATCGTCCTTCGGAAGTTGGGTGAGGGATCTGCTCGGCGGTGGAACGCAGCAAGTGAGCGAGAAGAGGCGACGCAGATGCCCTCAGTTTTGACCCGGACACAGCTGTGTCTAAACAACAAAGTGAGATAAATGTTGCCATATCATCGAGGCAAAAGAACATACCAACGTTGATGTAGGCGACAACATGTTCTCTAATCCAATCCGCAAAGTCCTCGCCCCATTCAGTACTACCGATTAATCCGAACTTGGAAGTATAAATGGCTGTGAAAAATATAGGAACATGGATTTTCTTACTTCCTCGCCATCCCAGCTGGCAATGAGAATTGTCCGCAGAGGTTTCCAACCACTTCGTAGCAACGTACCAAGGCCACGGACAACCTCTTGAACTGAGACCGTGCCTGAAGAGGGGTCTGATGCTCCCAGGACCTGAAAGTGACCCGATTAGTGCTCCTTGTCCAAGTGTAAATGTGGTATCGATACCCAGGCTGGAAACACACGTAAGTCACTTTGCGTACAGAGTACATCTAAGTGCGGCACATACCATCACGGTGGTTGCCAAGCACAACAACTTCGTCCTTGATGTGACCAGGTATAACGCCAATGGTGTTCCAGATAGGTGCGATTTTCTCCTCAACTAATCAATGACTGCCTCGTAAGATCAATAACTTGCGTCATCGTGGCGCCGTACCGCTATTGACCACCCGCACAGTAGGGCCGTCTTCACCATCCGCAATTTGATCTAATAAGACCTTGGCGTTTATCCACGAGATAGGTAAACTGGGAATTGTCGGCTTGCTCTCGCCCTCGACTCGTGTACTATTTTCATATGCAGGGTAACCTGGGGTTGAGAAGTCCCCTGGGTAAAGCGACAAGAATTGCACGGCGCCTCTTTGCACGGAGGTTGGATTACGAGCAGGTCCGTGAGGGTACCTTGAACACTATAAGTATTAGCAGATGACATGTTAGACCTGGCTTACGGTAGATATCCATTCTCCGTCGTAACTGTCCCATCATCCTGTGGGTCCGAGTAGATCAGAACGGCGGCAGCACCGAGCTCCTGCGCCCTTTTGACCTGAAAACGTTGCATGGATCAACACATATAGTCAAACCAGCCATAACACACCTTGAGTCCACGGAAATTACCACCGTGACGAGCAATCACAATCTTTCCGTTGAAGTCGGTTCCTTGAACCATTTAGAGACCCGCTGGTGATATACCAGGAATTATCATACCTGCCTCGACAAGGGCATCATAGTCCTCCTTGCGGCCGTAATTTGCATAAACGAGCTTTCCTTGAGCTTCGCCACCACGACTGATGCCATGCCACGCGAGGACTGCCTTCGCATACTCTGTGGCCTCTGGGTCTGTCCCGTCGGACACTTCCTCCAGCTCAGCAGTCCAAACGGGATTTCCATCTTCCCCGAGAATCTCCAAACTATGATAGAGAGGGAAGTTCAGTGCCGGGTAATAGGTATTTATCCATGCGGTGAGCTCCGTATATGTAGAGATGTTCAGAGTCGCCGCACACGCCTCATCGGACCCAGCAGGATAGATGGGCAATTCAGGGTCATGGCTGATGCCCAGTTCCTTTCGAAGGTGTTCCAGGAAATCTTTCGCTGTCTCTAGGTCCCCAGAAGTGCCTGCCAAGTGAGGCTTTGAAGTATACCGACGGGAGGCAGTAAGGGCGCTCTGTTCATTTGGAACGGTTCTGTCGGGAACGTCGCTGAAGCCCCGAAAATAAGAGAATGAGCTCACAAGAATAATTCTTCCGCCTTCCTACCCCTCAGAGGGCCATTGGGCTTGTTACCGTGTTTCATGTACTCCCTCATAAGAGCACTATATTTACCATCATCCTGAACGTGCAACGAGGAAGGCGATCCAGTCCAGAGGAATGCTGATACAACGAGGGCCAAGACTACCAGACGTGTCAAATTTCTCTGAGTATTAGATTCGGGTTGCCAGTAACGTCGTTGCGTAGCGGGAGGTGGAATAGCATGCCTCGCATTGACGGGGGCAGTCCTGGTGTCCGCCCCGTCAGTCGCAGTTTGCTTTTCGCCATGCATGACAAGCAAAGCCCAGCCGAAACGGATGCGAAAATGTAGTACAACTGACTAATATAGCAGTCAACTTGATCTAGTTTGAACCTAACTAAGCCGCTGCCCCAGTCTTTGCTAACACCAAACATGTCCTGGAGGGTATGTATACCTGTGATGCCCCCCCAGTCAATAGTGCTACCAAGGTGAGCCAATCTACTTGCCTGGGTCCAATTTTTCCTCCCATTCCATGCCAGAGGAGATGTCAGATATTTACTTCCCGACGTCACATTCTCAAACCCTCCATACGCCTTATCATCACTACTCAAAACAATCGTATATTCGCCTGCAGCGTCGACGCCGACGCGGTAATCTGAAAATGATTTCGTGGGATGGAAGTTGAAGATGAACAGAAGACTAGCACGCTCATAGACGATAATCTTATCGCCTTCGTGCTTGAGCGAGACATAAGTCTTTCAAGTTGTACGTCAGCTGAACGGCTATACAGCCCAACGAATGCATACCTGTGCAGAGGACAACCAGTTGTATTTGCTTTCCAAATGGTTCATCGCAGCATCAAAGTTATTTAGATAGTGATAACGCAACAGACCGTCGTCCACTATGTTCCATTGCCGGCGTGCATACTGGAAAGAGTTGTTGTTTCCCTCGCGCGGAAAGTCAAGCCACTGGATAATGACATGAGCACTGAAAAGACGGTATTAATGCCGTGATATGTACCTCTGGGTGTCCAAACTCGTTTCCCTCAAAATTCAGATAGCCCTCTCCGCCAAGGGAATGGACAAGTAATCTAAACTGATTATGCTGTTGATAATAAGCATTTTTAAAGCCGACTTACCGTATCAACTTGTGCAGAGCGAGCCCCCGAGCAATCGTGGAGGTCATAGGGGTTAGACTTGACATGTTAGTGTCTGGGATCACAAATCAACCTGCCCATCGATCTTCAGTAAAAAATGCAGACTCACACATTTCTTTGTCCATTAGCCAGAATGCCAGGGTCTTGTCACCTACCAAAGCTTGGTCGTGGCTCTCAGCATATGCCACGCTCTTCTCGCCGTGTCTACGATTTGTCAGTGTGTGGACGATGTTTCCCATATCCCAGTCATCGTCAGACTTGTGCTTAAGGAGCTTTATCCACATATCCGGAATGGCCATCGACAGTCGGTAGTCGAACCCGATACCACCTTGGTCAACAGGGATGCAAAGCAACGGCATTCCAGAGACATCTTCTGCAATAGTAATAACCGAGGGATAGAGTGAATGCAAAGCGTCGTTCGCCTATGTGGTGTCAACAAACTTGATGAATCTCGTGGAGAAAAACGTACCAACATCAGATAAACGATAGCCTCAACATCTGTGTCGGGACCAAAGTACTCTTGGTACGCACCCGAAAACCCGGTCCCAATACCATGGTGTAAGTACATCATGCTGGTGACCCCATCGAATCGAAATCCATCAAAACGATACTCCTCCATGTAAAATCGCAAGTTACTGAGTAAAAACCTCAGAACTTCATGTGAGCCATAGTTGAACAATCTGCTGTCCCAGAGTTTGTGTTGTCCTCTGCTACCCTCATGGAAATAAAGGTGATCGGTGCCGTCAAATGCATTTAATCCATCCAGAATGTTTTTGGATGCGTGAGAGTGTACGACGTCAAGGAGGACGACAATATCCATCCCATGGGCCGTATCAATAAGTTCTCGAAGATCTTCAGGTGTACCATATCGTGAACTTATGGAAAAGAAGCTAGTGACTTGATATCCGAAGGCTGGAAGAACTATGTCGATTCAAATCAGAAAGAGACAGAGACAAAGACTTACACGCATAGTAGGGGTGCTCCATAATTGCCATCAGTTGAATAGTGTTATACCCAAGCCTCTGGATTCGAGGGAGGACATCCTGTGTAAATTCTCTGTATGTCCCTACTCTGTGCTCTGAGGTCGAAATGCCGACGTGGGCTTCATATATTTTGACAGCGTGTGGCCGTGGAGGGCGAGGGTACTTGAAATTGTAGCGTTCTTCCGAGGGTGGATTCCAGAATCGAGGCTCATATATCGGGGAGTATGTGAGGTCTTGCGTAACCCGATGTATCCAGGCCGGGACTCTTTCGATACGAGCACCAGTGGGTAGGATCATAGATATCTAATTCAATAGCAATCTATGAAATACCGGAACTGATGTCGATGTTGAACGCACCTTGAGTTTGGAGTCGTGATGTATGGCATATTCACCATGGGCATCAGGAGGTAAGGCAATTTCCCATATCCCATACTGGTTCTTCGTCATTGGATGAGATACCCTATTCCAATTGTCTATGGGGCATTTCAATATGAACAAAGCGCGTAAGGGGCGGACTTGGACCAACTGAATTCCCCAATTAAATTGGCCTCTCGGGCGTTCGGTGCCCACTCTCGGTAGACCACAGTACCGCCCTCTTCGACGGTAAACCCCATCTTCTCATACCCCTTGGTGAAGATTTCGTATCCTCCTTCATGCTCAAAGATGATGTTCTTCCACTTCTGAAACTGCTTGTGACGACGCTCGATGGTCGAGAGGAACGGCTCTAGATAACCGTCGAGCTGGAGGACGCCCTGTGTGTTGAGCTGGGACATGCGAGGTATAAGAGCGAGTCAGAGATGTGTCGTTGCGGTGCGTTTGTACTCGTTCAGGTCATCCCCAGCTAGTTTGGATGGTATCGATGATGAATGTCCCTGATAGGAAAGTTTCCACTTAAGGTGGTACAAGTTACTACTGGACCCAGCCCTGTCGTATCCCATAAGCAACGACATCCGCTGCGGACTTGGGTCCACTCGTTGGTGCTGTCGTTTTTCGACGAGCCTTCTGCCCACTTCGCGCTGATGCAATGCATTTGCCCAGTAGCTTCTCCATCTTCACAAGGCAATTAAAGCACTCGTGTTCATCATAACCTGTGGGTGAAACCACCCGGATGTCTCCCCCGGTCGGTCTCTTGCCACCTGGAAGCTTCAAACGCTTTTCATGCAGCAATTTAGTAACCAGGTAGTGTAACCACTGTGACAAGCAACGGTTGAGTCGGAGAAAGGAAAATCAATATATGGGAACCCGCTACTTGCCATTAGGTTTGTGAAGGGGTGAAATGACTTCCAGGCACTGCCGATAAGGTCCTTCATCATCCTATAGATATCGTACTGATAGTCACCTACATGTACATGTTAGCAGGCGCATCCGAGGTCAAATCGTGACATTAGTCCACCTTCCCCTTCAAATATCTCGTCATCGAAAGCTGTCCAGTAACTCTTGGAGCCTTTAGCATCCATAGCATTCATTCTAGACAAGCCTAGGTCGATGATGGTAACTTTGACACCAAAGCGAGTGTCATCCATAGTAAGCTGTTGTGTAGAGCATTTATCTTTCGACTTCTCGACAGGGATGCTTTTCACAAGGATCTGGCCCCAATGCAGGTCACGGTGCTTTTACAGTTCGTCATGCTCGACTAGAACACAACACCCCAGTGAGCTCACATACCTCAAAATTCACCAGGCGCTCCGCTTGTTCAAGGGCCCTTGCAACTTGCCAGAATATTCCACAAGCTTGGTGCCAGCCAGATTTGGCAACATTTTTGAACGTGTACGATTCCAAGTCTGGTCCCCCGTTGGGTAATATAATAATAGCATAAACCTGTGTCAATCCGAACGAATCTAGGTTTCTGTGTGCTCAGGCCACGACATAGACATCGAGACTTTGAAGCATACCCGGTCGTATGCTTTCAGAGCCCTTCCTCTCGTTGTATTCATCCCACAGGCCTAGGAGCAGGGAGGGGTACTTTCCCCTTACTACATACGTTTTCAGAAGCTTGACGAATTTGTCACAAACCCTGCCGACTTCCCGTGTGACAAGTATTTCCTTCAAGATGTCCTGGGCATCGCTCGATGCAGGTAATTCAACTGCTTCTGGATGTATCAATTCATCCTCAAATCGAACTGGAATGACTTTGAGTACCACATCGCCAATGCCAAATACTTCTGAGTACGATGCTTCTCCGATCTTGCGAAATCTTGCATCTTCATCCATTGTAGAAGACCGGACGATAGGATCGAATGGGAATGTCTCGATGAATGCAGAGAACTCATACGGGGAAGTCTGCGCGCATTCATTCAATAGAGGCAAGAGATATCCTGGTTGTGCGGGTGCTAACTCATCAGTCCCAATGGCATCGGAGAGATCAAGCTGCGCAAGGTCTAATGAAAGGTCTGCCTCTGACGGGGTTGAAGGTGTGAGTGGCGGACAACGGAAGGCGGAGCGAGTCGATAATCCGCGGATTGGAGTGAGTTGTCTCGGTTTTGGAATAGGGATGGGTGGAAGGAGATGTAGTGAAACGGCGGGTGGTGGTGCGGATGGTCGTGAAGGAGTCAGGGATGGTGGGAGTGGCTTGTTGGTATCTTTGGATTTTCGAAATGGTGCGGGCGGAATCACCACCTCTACGCGCGAAGAGTATAACTTTGTAAGAGAAGCAGTGTTTTTTTTCTGTACAGTTTCTTCGTTATCTGTTTCGGACTCGGCGGGTGAAATGACGATGAGATGATGTCGTCGCCTCCTCCGTTTTATAAC
Organism: Xerocomus spinulosus; assembly: GCA_038094075.1. NCBI lineage: Eukaryota > Fungi > Basidiomycota > Agaricomycetes > Boletales > Boletaceae > Xerocomus > Xerocomus spinulosus. The sequence goes on along the minus strand of JBBPTN010000017.1, from coordinate 121,342 downwards.
AGGTTTGGGCGAGACCTCTAAAGCACTATCGACCGTGCTAGGACTATGTGGCGACGTTCTTGAGACATCTTTAGCCTTTCCAGCTGTATTGTGAGCCCGGTTTGATTCGCATTCTGTGTGTGAGAGACGACGCTCCTGTGTCAACATATTCCCTTCTCCGTCAACGACAATGATGTCGACTGCGATGACGGGTACATGTGGCTTCAAACTGGGCCTGATGGTGGACGTCTTGAATTTACCTTTTGCCTCGGAAGGGGTTTTGTTTGGTGGGGTACCATTGACACGGAGGGGGGTAAGGGGTTGGCGTATGTGAGTGGTTGGTCCCAACTTGGGCTGTATTCGCCTTGTAGCAGCATCCTGTATTGCCTTTGGCTGCACCTTTCTGGTTCGGGTGAATTTCGGGGAGTAGCCAGATCCTTTGGACCTGTGACGAACTACCCGATGCTTTGCAGGAGGGATGAGCACGGCGTTTTCCCTCCCAGGGTGAAAGGGAGTGTCCGCATCTGAGGGAGTGTCCGATGAGTCTGCAGAATCCCGGTCTCGTCTGTCTGAGACATTGACTATCCGGGAACCTCTACGGCCGTAAGAATTGACTTGTTTCGTCCTTGGCCCGAGCATTAATGAAGGTGGTGGACGATCAACGATAGCGCGGTGCGAGACTGAGACGCGACTGGTCACGTGCAATGACCATGGCTCTTCCACAACCGCTACGGGTGTCTGTCACCCCTCCCGAACTAGAACTGATCGCGTCGGAAGACTTGGTCGAGGTAGTCCCGCTGATCTCGATGGAGAAAACGGCCTTTATTTCGGTTGGTCTACCCGCACCCTTGTACCTCTTCTGATCAACAATATCCAGGGAGCGTGCGGACCACTGCGTCCGCCGAACAAGTGCCGTATACCGCTCTGGATGGCTATGAATTTGAAGTTGAAGAAGAAATGCCACATTGTACCACCCGACTGGCTTACTGTTGGTACGCATGCAATGCATCTCCCCATCTGTCCGATTTGGTAAGTGTTTTAGAATTTCTGCAGGACCGACTATCAGAGGAAACAAGTGAACCAGAGTTCAGTCGTCTTCCGTTTCGCTTCGCAGAGATCGCCAAAGTTATCTTGGACGTGTAAGAAGTCTGTTTTGTCATATCCAACCTTGCTTATACTGTATCAGAGCGTCCGATGACGTGCAGAATGCAGAAAAGGTCAGATCTCTGCTCAAAGATTTACGTGAAGCGCGTCAATCAAAGAGTCGGGACGGTGTGAGTCAAATCAATAATAGTGAACTTAGTGTACGTTCCTTTTTCCCCCACGATGGGTCTACGCTAAGCATCGTAGACCTTCCCTCAAGTTGCCGAATTTATGCTCGATGGAAATCAACGAGATTAGACCTTACTTCGTGAAGGCGATGGATGTCTTTACCCAACTTCGGGGCCAACCTACTGGTCACGACAATGACAATAACGCATAAAACACTCGTGCTTAGAATCCGGCTTGCTTGTCAACAGAAGGGAAGGGAAGGACCCTGCCCCTCACATGTTGTCGGTAAGCTATTTCACTATTGAAATGAGTACAGGAAACCGAGATAGTTCTAGAAATAACTTTGAATGGGAGAACGAGCCGAATCACACCGATACCTGCAGCTGATGGATTCGCTCCGACAAGGCATGGAGACTCTCCGTGATATCTGACAGCTCCTTTAAGATCGTTGCTTCAGTCGACTGGTCAAGGTCGTTTACGAATCAGAATAGAATGCACAAGGTATGAAGGCATACCTGTGCTGTATTTGGAAACCTCCTGATCAACCTGTCAAATGACACTTTACTGATTTGCAAACCGTGCTCTGCCTCAGGCCCTTCAACGACAGGATTTATGATTGAAGGATTTTCAGAATCAATTTCATCATCTCCGCCGAGCCAGTGCATCACCCACGACCGCTGCGTTGACGAAGCTTCAAAGAAGGCAATGGCAAAAAGTGGAATGAAAAAAATAGTAGCCATGGCAATCCGATTTAGCTGTTCCAGTTAGTGTCAGCCATAGTGTAGGCATGGCCGTATCCGCACCTTGGCATACTGTTTCCGAGTAAGCCCACAGGGTCTAGGTATTCAGTCAGTACTTTGAAATCAAGGTTCAGTTCGAGTCTTACTCTAGGGGTGCGATAAAGACTATCTCAATGAGATTGAATGGTGCAGGATAGACATATGCGTCTGGGGCTCTGATCATCGCAACTGTTTTCCATGCAAAAAACGCCATGTATTCAGCTTCCGCGTCGCCAACAACCTGAGGCGTGTTTTAGCTCAGATAATGAGAGCGCCAATTGGACAGTATTCACCTCCGAGTAAGCAGAAGCGAACAAAGAGATGAGGACATTCAACAGAATCACCACGGTGGAGAGGTTCCACCTTTACGGAAATCCTGATTAACGCAGACGAAAACGCATGACCAACACATTGCTCACAGGTAATATAGCGCCAATGCCACAGGACTGAGAAAGAAACACCCTCAAGCTAAGCGGACTTCCCCGTCAGAGAGCAATAATCTAACCTGTCGGTAAATCTCTCATAATTTGGAGATCTATCCAAATAATATTGTCCAATGCAAGACATACACAGAGGAACGGACATACTGAAGAAGGCCTTGAAGTAGGACATTGGCAATCTGCGACAACTTGGGCGACGCTCGTGACTTCGAAACCGGGTGCAACTCACGGTGGGCATATTGGCAATTTCGCCATCCGCTGTGTCTAGGGCATACATGGCCTGGGCGAACCCAGCACCCAAGAGGCATAGTAACTAGAAAGCATCACAACACTTAGCCTATCTGTTGAATGGCCGACCTTGTACGTACCGCAAAGAAAATCCCAGACTCTTGCAGCATTCGCGATACACAAATTTGCATAGTCCCCATATACCTATAATTTATGCGAGTGAATGAGGCCTTGGCTACGTGTAAGATTGTAACCCTTACTGATAGCCATCGAATATCGTTACGAGTTCTGTGCACCATTTAACAGATATGTCATAAAACATGGAATACGATCTCACTCATCCTAGGTAGGAAGGTCTGGAAGTTTTTTCAAGGGCATGCAAAAACTCTTACCAGATGAATGGCGCGACAAAACTGAGAACCTGAAAACTCTTCATTCGAAGGTCGCTGGCGCGGCTGCCTGTTGCTTGAAAGCCGACGACACGGAACACGAAGGCAAATATAAGTAATGTATTAGTAATGAACCCGATGATGTTCCAGAACCCGATTGAACGCCAGGATGTATAGTGGATAAGTTTATACCACTGTATGACCAGTGAGGTGTAATTTCGATGCTCAAAGTAAAACGTACCCGGTGCAAGTCTTCGAAAAGAAGATCAGTGATTTGTCCAATATGAGCACGTGTAAAATCACCTTCGATGCAGAAAGCAAGCGCCATGATATAGAGTGCATACTCCCAGGGATCAAGTGATGCGTTGATCGGATTCAGCCGCTCAGCCGGCTCCTTGACTGAGATTGGAACTTTAGCTTCATACATATCTATCAGCTCATTTCTTACCAGCTTGTGAGTAAACACCCAAGAAAACGAACCAGACGACAATTCGAATGATGTTCTGATACCTGTATAGCGTAGGTTTGAGAATCCCCCCTACATAAAATAAAAAGTAAACGTGCACTTACCGAGGTACCGACATACGAGAGGGGTCGATATGGCTCCAAAAGTCCCCACGCTGGGATTTACGGTATGGCGTGTCTGAGGAAATGTCAGAAGTAGAAGTAGAGTAATGACAAGCATACAGTGGATATCGTCGTGTTCGTCGATCGACTGAACAAGAACACCATTCCAGAGTGAGGTCAAGACTGCAAAGATATCTTAGCCTCAAAATTGTCACTGTCAACGATACCAACCATCCTGAACTTCGCTGCAAGACAAGAAGATTGTACTGAACATGGTAATTATTAGTAAACTTGAAAACGAGAGGTATAAGACGTACCAGTGATTGTCAATAGCAACTTCAAGCACATTGGAAGCCTCACTGATTTCGCCGTCACACTCTCTATACTTGTACCGGTTGGTGAGCATCGGAACGATTTTTTCGAATGGTGTCTGGTGTAAAATTCTCCGCGCAAGCACCTCACAAGTAACGGCTTGGGAAATCCTTGAGCTAGTCTCGACTACGCTGAACGGAATACGTACCACGACCGAGGTTTTCACCATGATTGGAAGGGTTACGTCGTGCCTCCCGAAGGAAATCTGAATGCGCACGGAGGAGGCAGTAAGGAAGCTGACAACACAGAAGTCATCTCCATTCACGAGTCCCGGAGTCGAGAATGAACCTACAGCGTCCCCAAAATCGCCTGCGGCCTCCATGTAGGACAACATTACAAATGGAGTGATGATTCTGTTAGTAGGATCATTGATGGTCTTCACGTCAACTTCAAGAGGAAGAAGTCTCAGTGTCAACGCTCTCAAGCGTTTGATGAGTTCTGCAACGAGATTTGATTGAACGGCAGCCAGAGAAATTGGACCGACGCACTCGTGAGGGTATCTGGAGACGGTTTCTTCCATTCAGAGAGCGGCGCCTGTTCATCCTCCGTATCCTGATCGTGGGCCATGTTGTTGTTCAGCGTGAATGCGGCAGAGTGGCTGTGACTTTGCATCGTATCTTATCCCCCACCATGCCGGTTAGAAAAAGCCTTGCAGACTGTGAACACGCTCATGTTCAATGTAGGCCTATCACTCATCCTTGAACGAGGCGGAGGATGCAAGACAAGTGGGCAACATGTCCATACTGCCCATCAAGACTAGGATTCGTGGTCCAGCACCCGTTGGTACGCTTCGACCACTACACCGCCAATTCCGATCTAATGCGCGTTGCCAGCTGATCCAGAACAAGCCGATATAATCGACGAAACGTTGGATCTCTTTCGAGCGAATTCTCTCTTCCGCAACTTTGAAATCAAAGGGCCTGCGGATCGCCTGCTCATCGTACTCATCCTCTTCGTATCCGACTGTCTAACCAAGGTCGGTTCCGCCAAAACGGCCCCAACACAGATCGAGGCATCCAAAATGCTAAACACTCTTTCTGTGGACAATTTCCCCATTCCTGGTGATGCCAATTTTGCGCTGAACGCTCATTACGCGGTCCCGGGGAACAGGGGTGATACAGGTTTGCTACCTTGGTTTACGTGCTGATCTACGACTTGACAACTCAACTAGATTATCTCCGAACATATCTGACTCAGGTCCGTCAAGAACTCGCTGCTCGACTCGTGGAACGGCTGTATGCGGATGGCAGCGGGAAGCCGAGCAAGTGGTGGATGGCCTTTCAGAAGAGACGATTCATGAACCGTAGTTTAGGTTCGTGAAAGGTAGAAATCTTCCAGTCGAATGTCTTCTGTATTCCACCAGCAAACTAGTGTTTTCTCCTCTTGTTAGGATTTTTCTTACCATAGCCGAACCGTGGCATTTCGTCTTTGGCCCCGGACTTCCCCCTCGTCGAGCCGCCAAGGATTCCCGGTATCCAATCCGGATCCGACCAACCGCCCAACGCAGCACCAATGTCACTACCTTTATCCACCAGGCCCTTGACCATCCGTTTCTCAGCACGCTCTCTTTTTCCGTCCATTCGTTTTTTCGCTCGCATATACTCTAGTTGATCTTCGCGGAGAACCAACCCTTCTCCCGGACCTGTTTTGGCAGATCCGGGCCGGGGAGCAGGTATCGGGTACTTCGTTCCACGTAACTTGTATTGAAAGTTCTTTTTGAGATGAAGGTCTATAGCAGGCGCGTCCATAGTATCTGGAGACGAAAGTGTCACAGATGCTCTCATCAATGTCGGGTTTCCGCACGAGGGACAAAACTGTTTCGAGCTATCCTTGCATATTCTAATGGGGGTCAGCAATATGGCTAAATGCAAAGCAGCCGCACTTACTTGAAGCAAGCATGACACCTAAGCACCCATGTTTTCACTTTTTGTATTCGCTTACCTTCGGTCCCGACCAATGTCAGGCCCATTTGAAGCAAGACGTTTTGCATGGCAAAGTCTGCGGTCATACACCCGACCAAAACTCTTTGTTCATCAACTGCTCGACGCCGTGTCTTTGAATAACCGCCAGAAGAAGGAAGGAGCTCAAGAGCGCGAGACTTGTGCAAGGCAACATTATCGGGAGTTATCCACTCTCCTAGTCCATCATCTTCATCGGCCGAGGGATCGTCATAGCTCGGTGCTTCTGGTGCCGTAGTAACAGGGGAATCACGACCGTAACCCAAAGATTGTGGCTCGACATCAGGAGGCCTACTGTTCAGAGATATGTTCTTTGCAGCGCGGCTGAGATCGTACACATGCTCTCGCTCAGTACTTTGTGGCAGCAGAAGAGATGATTGTGGTAGATTTATCAGCTCCGAGCCTGTATGTAGATCCGTGGGTGTGTCCTGCGCGTCATCTGTAGGAACTGTCTCTGGGGTGGATTGGGGCGAATTTCCGGTGTCATTTAATTGGGTCAATGAGCGCCGTACTTGATCATCATGCTTTACATTCTGCTTTTGGTCTTCCAACAGCGCGTTCTCTTCCAGTTGCAGTGTATGGGTCAGGGCGAGGACGCATATATCGGGGTGTGACAAAACAGCATAGTCACCGGTTTTCTTCGCAAACTGGATCACTGTCGACCGGGTGAGTAGAGTAATGATACGGAATTTGGGAGGTACCCTGAGCGATGGATGCTGGATCAGGATTCCGGATGTTGATGCGAACGCCTATCGAGAGTCCAAGCTGCTCAAAATGCTCCCGTGCCCGTTTATCTTTGAGTTCGTCCAACACTTGCGGGACTGTGTGGTAGTTTTCTGCCAGGTCCCGGAGCGGAGACAGGGAAAGAAGAGGGCCTGAATCAAGCACCAAGTTTTTGCAGCGCTGAGCCATGGTAGAGATGTGTGTGTGAAACACCTTCTTTATCTGATTAGCCGATTAAGCCACTTACTTAAACCGACCAGGCGATCAGCCCGTTGCACAGATCATGGCACTCAAACAGTACGTTGCCAATCACACCCTCTCACATTTTTCTCAAGTACTTTAGATACCGCATCGCCGTTCTCTCTGGCGATGGAATTGGTGAAATCTCCCGCTGCAGTTCGCGTGTCCGTGCTGACAATCGCATCCTCAAGGTCCCGAAGTCGTCGCGCAAGCTAGGCGTGTCTTGGAGTTGATCTCTGAAAGATCGTCCACAACAAAGCTCATCCTTGAGGCCCATGATTTTGGTGGTTGTGCCATCGACAAGCATGGTGATCCTTTGCCTCCGTCAACTCTCAAGGCTTGCCAGGAGGCAGATGCCATCCTGATGGGTGCGTTTGACATGGGTCGATTTTTGTGATACTCACTATCCTATCCTTCAGGTTCAGTCGGTGGTCCAAAATGGAGTACAGAAGCCAAGGTTCGCCCAGAGCAGGGCCTCCTTAGAATTCGCAAAGCACTTGGCTTGTATGCCAATGTTCGACCCGCAAACTTTGCGTCTGACTCCCTGCTCTTCTATTCCCCTTTGAAACCAGAAATAGTCAAGGGTGTTGACATGATCATCGTCCGCGAACTCATCGGTGGCCTCTACTTTGGCCCTCGTGAGGAACAGGGCGATGGGGACACAGCGCACGACACCATGGTCTACAGCGTTCCAGAAGTACAGAGGATCACGCGTGTTGCAGCACAGATTGCACTGGCTGCAAACCCTCCCCTTCCTATCCACTCAGTGGATAAAGCAAACGTCCTCGCGAGTTCGAGACTTTGGAGGAGAGTTGTAAATGAGACATTGAAAAACGAATACCCTCAACTCACCGTCGACCATTATTTCATCGATACCGCCGCAATGGTGGTCGTGGGCAGCCCCAAGAAACTGAACGGGGTCATTCTCACTGAAAACATGTTTGGTGACATGTACGTATCTCGTGCGTCATTTCCTACACTTACCTGATGATTTTTATCCCCAGTCTTTCCGACGAGACCAGTGTCATACCCGGTTCCCTTGGCTTGCTACCTTCTGCATCTCTTGCAGGAGCACCGGCGTCGCCATCAGATCCGTCCTTCAAGCCTACATCTGGAATTTACGAACCGATTCACGGTTCTGCACCAGATATCGCTGGCAAGGGAATCGCAAACCCCGTCGGGACCATTCTCAGTGCTGCGATGCTTCTGCGGTACTCCCTCGGGCTTGAGAAAGAGGCACAGGCCGTCGAAGCTGCTGTTCGCAAGGTCCTTGATGATGAAAGCATTGGTGGTTATGGTGTGAGAACGACCGACTTGGGTGGCAAAGTAACTACTGGGGAACTTGGCGATAAAGTGATCGAGGCATTGAAAAAATTGGTGTGAATATCGAGTTGTACCGAGCAGAAATGTAAGAAACGTATGTCGTCGTAAAGGTGTAGTAATGGAAAGAAGATTTTCGACGCATACTAGCTGGGCATCTTGGGATAGGTGATCGTATGAGCCCTATTTAGCGACCGATTGACCATGTCCAAACTCGCCTCACACTTGAAAGGGTCACAACCTCAAGCGACGATTATGGTACATCCATCGCATTCAATGGTTCAAGTCCATCTCCTACAAAAATCGAGCATATAAAAAGTGCCACACTCACTATACGGTAGAAAATATCTCGTCACCAAGAACGCCCTAGAACATGTTTGCCAATTTGCTTGCTGCAACCTTTGCATCCAGTCGTGGGCGAGACGGCTGCAAACGCAGTGATTGGGACATGTTTGTTGGTGCTAGACGTGCCAAGGGGTCCAGGGTCCGCTTCTGTGCACTCGCTGATGCTACCGATGGAGAGGAGAGAGGATCTGAACCAGTAAGAGGATGGCCAGACGGTGAAGAAGTGGGCGGGGATGTCTGTGTTGTCCCGTCGGATTGTCCCTGGGGAAGTGACGGTGACGAAGACGAAAGACCAGTAACTGGAGGTCTCAAAGGCGAAGGGGTAGATTTCACAAACATGGATTGGGTCCCGTCTCCGAAACGTCCAGGAGCCGAATTCGGCGGAGATAATGGAGCAGTTGAATTTGATGCTATAGGCAGACCCGAATCTGTTGCTCGTGGAACAGCACTGTGTGGTTGGAACGGAGGTTGAGTCGCTGGCGGTGACCCAGCGGGGAAGCCACTGGAGAGCTGCGGAATAGGAGGCGCAGTTACTGTGGCCTTAATCATTGGCCAGGTATCGTCCTCTAATGGTAAGATAATGGAAGGTTTGGGATGGCCGTTAGACTTTGGAATTGCGACCTTCTGGTTGGAGGCGCTGACATCCCCTCTGAGGGCCTCGAGTTCTCTTAGTAGCTGTTTCTCGTACTGAATGGAGGAGCGCGCATGCTCAACCAAGGCAGCAGTTATATCGTCTGTTACTGTCTTGGTGTGCATTTCCAAAGCGCGATGGAGATTCTGAGATATACCATCGGCACGTTGTGCTAGGACTTGTTCATATTTGTTGGCCTATAAAACCACCTCGATAAGTAGCACTTGACAAGCAGCAAGACTACTACCTCTTCCAATTCTTCCAGCGCTTCGTCCACGCGTTCAGGTTTAATGCTAGAACTAGCTTTCAATCTTTCGATTGTCCTTCGCTTGGATATTGTCGCCTTGACAGCGGCTTGATACTCCTCCAGAACACCGGCTCGCTGAAGCAGTGCCTCTTTAGCAGAACGCGCATTCATCCCTTGATACCCAAATGTATCTCCAATGATTACGCATTCACTTATGGACTGTGCTTGGTCGAGGTCGGCGAGGGTGTGCCATGCCCTTCCCAACTTACGCAGAGCATTTGCTAGTGGGGAGTGAGCTTCCGAGGACGCGACATTGATCAGCTTGTTTCCCATTTCAGAATGTGCGGTGGATAGCGCTGCAGTGGCGACTAGCACTCAGAGTCGGTTCTAGACTTGAGTAGAAAAACGCTCACATCGCCTGGCTACGGAAAGTTTGTCAATATTTTTCGCGGCTTCAAAGAACTGTGTTTCGAGCTTGGTGAGCTCGAATCTAGCACGTTGGAGCCCTTCATCTTCGTCTGGCACGCCACGACGGATGAGGGCAAAACCAGAGCCTGTTTTACGCCTCGGCCGGGGCATTGGTTGATATCCGAAATCGCTTTCAATGAATGACCGCAAGTCTTCGTCGTGCATGACGATTGGGTCCTCGCAGATACGCGTCAACCATCTTTGTAACATGATTCGTACCAGACGATCGTCCTCTTCGTCCGTGGGGGCCGAAGTCTGGGCAAGTGGAAGAGCAGGGACGATTGTGTGCGGACAACTGTTGAGCAAGGCTTCATAAAACTGTTGAAATTCATTGAAGGAGCGCGAAACATTGCGGTACGTTGTACCGGTGAAATTAGAGAGGTTAGTCTGGGTGCATGAAACAAGCCTGAGATATCACAAATGCGATTTCGTTGCACGGATGGAGTACGCACTTGGGCATCGAATTTGAAGAGAATATCCCTTCTGTTACGATCCAACCCGGTAATCCGCACACGAAGATAGGGCTCGCTCTTTTCATATTTTACGCCATTAACGCCTACAGCTGTTTGAGGAGATATGAGGCCAGGTTCTGGTGCACCGTAGATTCTGGGCTCTTTTCCAAAGAGGCCATCTGACTCTATCTTGAGTGTGGAGACTGAGGGCGGTGAGGCCCGACGAAGATGGGGTATCGGCGAGTTGGGTTCGTGCGGTGTCGTTGGCCACGGTGGAGGACTCTCGTTGTCTGCATTGGCGAAGATGGCGCTCGTCGACACCAGCGGGTCGAACATGGTCTACGTATTTCGTGTCAGACACGCGCAAGAGCTCGTCTAGTAATTAGGTAAGCAAGCTACACTAGGCCAACTCGAGTCCATCAATCATGTTCAGCGGTAATATGTGGCCCATCCGCAAGACCTTTGTCCGGAGGTATTTATTCAGGTCTACACCCCTTGCCATGTCACCACCGATCATGGTAGCACCTGCGTTGCGACTCTCATGGACAGAAGATGGCGGTGAGTCGTGCTGGCATTTCCATGACCTTGGTACCATTGGGACGCGTTCAACCACTGTCAACCCCTCGTTTTCCAGTGCGATGACCTTGTCTGGATTGTTTGTCAGCAACCGAATACCCTCTCCTTGCTCTGAGCCCAATCCCAGATCTCTCAAGATGGCAGCAGCGATATCATAGCCGCGTTCATCCGCCTTGTGTCCTAGCAGGAGGTTAGCGGTGACGGTGTCGTGACCAATGTCTTGGAGGTTGTACGCCCGAATCTTGGACAGTAGGCCAATGCCACGACCTTCCTGGCGGAGATAGATGACTGCGCCGCGACCAGGAATGGTTGCAGAGGAGGTCCAGATAGGCTGTGAGATGAGGCGAATGGCCTCGTCGAGCTGTTCTCCGCAATCACAACGCATGCTTCCGATGGTCTCACCTGTGAAACACTCGGAATGGATGCGGACGAGTGGGAGGGGGAGGGGGACGTCTACGGGGTGATGAGAATGATCGACGGGGAGAGAAGGGACTCTAGATTCTGGGGATAGTCTGCCCACATAGGCACCCCTGAGGATGCGCTCCTCCTCCGTTTCGTGGACGCTCCATATCGCATCAAGGGAGTGGCTGCGTATGGGTGGCAGATTAGCGTGGGTGTCTACTGAGAACTGTGCGGGGTCGACGACAACCGCGAGATGCTCCTTGTTGTCGTGGCTGTTGTGGTAGAGATGGAGGAAGACGGTGCCGTGAGGGGTGGGTATGCGGGTGCGAGCCATGCACTGGACCTGAACACCCGGTTTGGACGCGGGCTTCTCAGACGTGGCCGGAGAAAGCGGTGAGCTGATTGGCTGTGGGACATTTTCCTTGTCCTTGACCTGCAGACGCAAGGCTCGTGGGCCCTGCCTGCTGATGTAGTGGGACTTGCGATCCTGAAGAAAGTCATCTGGATGTTTGACGCGTTCGCCAGTGTGTATGCGCAGAGAATGCAGGGCATGACCGGAATGATGGCGGGTTATGTGAGGGCCGGATGCAGAGACGGCGGCGAAGACGAGGGCGTCGAGGGTGTCGTCCTTCTTGGGCCTCGGGGGGCGGGATCGGGGGGCGGGGTCGTGGAGGGTGTCGCGGGGTGCGGCAAAGTGGGCGGGGAGCAGAGGAGATTCAGCAAGCGCCATCGAGGGAGTGAGAGGGAGAACTGATCTTGGGAGTGTATATGTAATCTATGACATCGCTTCATTAGTCATCCGCGTCGGGGTATTACATAAGCGTTGTGGCCATGTCCTCCAACTCCCGTGATGACTTGCTCGTCCGTGCCAAAACATTTCTAGCATCTCCTCAAGTACAACTACAAGACGCGAATGCAACGCGAGATTTCCTTGCAGAAAAGGGCCTCACCCCAGACGAGGTGAACCAAGTCCTCCGAGAGTCGGTGTGTCACCAAGTCACCGCTCTAGCACACCCTCATCTGTCCTGTAGACCCCTTCTGTCCCACCACGCACTTATCCTGCACCCCCTCCGTCCAATATTCCAAATCTCCTCGTCGGTGTCGCACGGATCTTCTCCTGGCTAACCGGTACTTCTGCAGTCATCCTCTTCATATTCTACGTACGCACTCCTCTCGATACATTCGCATTCGACACGCCTAAAACACGTCTATAGAAATTCCTTCTTCCAAGACTTGCTCAGTCTTACCAAGCTCGCCTTGCCCTTCGGAAACATCAATCCACACTCGTTGCACGCCTCACAGAATCTGCTTCTGCCCTCAAGGCTTCCCAAATAGAATCATTCAAGGACCTGCCTCGAACGGACCCCGTTTACGAGGATCCGCGATATGCTCACTATCACACTCTGGATGGACTTGTTTCCCGGCTTCGAGAGGAACCCATCCAAGACATTCCGGATATCACCCTCCTGCGTTGCGCGCTCGAAGAACTTGGTCGCTCAAACATAAATGGTACATCGACAGAGCAACTCTTTCAGCATCTTGAGAGTAAACTCCAATGGTTGGCAGGAGAGGAGGGTGCAGCTCGTCAGGTCTGGTTCCCATTAATACGTGGTACATCAACTCGATCCATTTTTCATATAGAGTGACCTCTGGAACCAGCTGAATGCCTGTCCCTGCTTTGTGTCCTCCCTGCCCAGGGAGACAACCACCCTTGTGCCCCTGGATCATCCCTCGCGACTCCTTTGGAAATATTTACCTCCCCCACTTTCCGCCACACCACCGTTATGCACTAGCTTGGAGAACTTGCAGGCAGTCTTGCCCCGCAATCAACTGGTCGTAACCGCAAGCTCTGACAGTGCACCACCAGTTCCAGCCATGTCTGCTAGGCAGCGCACACTCCGGGTCCTCTCAGACTTCACTGGGTATATCACAACGCAAACATACACTCTCAATCTTCCCTCAATACGGGGCATAAATGGCGTTATATCCAGTGTAAATTCGGTCGAGGATGAAGTTCGTCGTGAGATTAGAGCACTCAAGGGCCTCGTCTTGAACAGGAAGTCCTTCCTCTCACTCGGCGGCGGGGTTACTGGATCTAGTAGCGACTCTGCACGATTGTCGGATGCGTAATCAACAGTTGGAGCACCTACCATTTCCTGTTTCTCGCAAAGTGTACAAGACTGGGAACATACTCTGCACGTTACTTTCAAAGATGAATTGACCCTTGCGAGTGAACGTCCGTTACACCAAACCTTAGCATCAGGATGTAATCTAGAATGAAGCACGAGAATGTGAATAAAGTGGCTTGATGGAATGATCAGGAAAGGTCTAGCTGTGAGCGAGTAGCAGATGCTGAAATGAGATACAGTGATTTCACCAACTCAATAGTCTATGGATATACTTCAACATTGTCCAAGGAATCGGTTCTTAGGGAAAGGTTGACCATAATCACCCCTCCATGTCGTGAGGTTGGAGTTACTGTATGCTTCGATATATCTGAATTGAACAGACACAGATCAATTGATTCACCGCGTTCGAACGGACAAAAGAGACCCACGTGTTAATGTATTCGGCAGTGGGAAAGTCCTTTGGATTGCATCCAATATTGCGTGCTTGCAAAGGCTGATACACTCGTATGTAATCAACTCTCATATGCGCGGGGAATTGAAGATGATCGAGATCGACCACTCCAAAGTTTGTCGACATGCCCAAGTTAACGATAATGTACTGCCTCAGCAAGAAGCATGAGTCTGACCAATGAAGCACTAGAACATACCATTGGCTCCTGAGGGACTGGTCGACCCGAGATCTGGACAGCGTTGTCAGCAGCCATGCCAGCTACGTTGAGTGTCCAGGCAACTTTGTTGTCGGATATCCATGTAATGTACTGTTACACAGCAAAGTTAGCCCTGTCTTGCCAATTGGTAATTCACGTCGAACTTGCCGCGCTATCAAACCCAGGCACGTACTGCAACAGACGTTAACCTCGGATCAGCAACGAACATATGACTAACCTCGAAGCCGTAAATAGAGTAGCACCCGGTTTCGCCTTCATAACATGACTGATCTGTTTCCGTGACCACTGATGTCGCTTGCTGCAGCACCGACCCAACATATGTGTTCTGGACACTCATAGCAGGGTTAGCGATTATCTCGTTCGCCGAGGTATTTTTCCAGATGTAACCTGCATTGAATGGCTTTGTTCAGTGGAATAGTTAGTCGGCGATCGTCATAGAAGAAAAGAAGGCCACTAACTGCCCACTGAGCAGACTGCGACACCTGACCCATCAGAGGATTTCCTGTAACCTAAAGCGTAAGAACCTCAGCCAAACACAAGGAATATAGATAGAATCATTTACCCACCTGCGCCTCAAACACATCTATCTCAGGTGCCGAACGACCAACAAACGTGCCGTCCGTATGTTTCGGCCCAGGGTGGGGCTCGCCCGAACACGTACAACGGGATAATCGTTGACCCGGGAGATAGGACAACACACCACCTTTACCAGCATCACCGTTTTCCGTGGCTGCAACAGGTTGCCCGTTGATAGATTGGTTTGCCACGGTCCCAATGTCACATGCATCATAAGAATATGGCCACTGCGCAAGAATTATTATAACAGCGGAGCCAGAGCAACAACATCTTACCATGCCTTCTAAACTGGCTCCATAACCAGCCCTACCGAGGTTTCCAAGTGTCCAAATCGCCGGCCAGAACCCTTCCGTAACATTTGTTTTCTAAAAACAGTATTGTTGTAGAAAGCGACTTACCAACGATATTATTGACACCAGGGAGTGATACATTCGCCTCGATATATCCTCCCGTAAAACAAAATTTATTCCTAATGGCTGTTAATCTTGGAGCGTCGCGTCAGGGATAAACATACCAAGTTGACATCATACCTAGAGTTACTCAGAACGCTGTGCAATCGTGTATTGATTGGGTTGACATACCTCCCTGATAATTTAAATTGTGTGTTTGCTTTTGCGATAACGTCACGACCAGACTGCCATCTTGAGTGGTGATCGCTTCTGGGCTGTACCATTCCAGATTATTCGTTTCCTGGAACGGACGTTGGTTATCGCGCGGGAAGCGATGTATAGCATGGCCTACCCAGTAATGCAAGTCGACAGCCTCCCAGTAGGCATCATCCCCAGGCCAAAACGTTCTACCAGGAACGTTGAACTCGTCTGAAAAGATTAATTCCATGTCAGGACCGCCATTCCAGGAGGGCTTGGTGTAAGCTTCTTTTGGGGTGTCGACGTCAATTAGAGCCCAATTTCCCGGAATGACAGGGATCTGAGGTTTAGACAAGATGAAACCCTCTCAAACGTGCGTCCCACGATAGACTTACCTGGCCACTTGCATTAATTCCACCCAAGCCAAATCCGCCATTATGCGACATCGTTTCTGCAGTGAAATACGTGATTACGGGATATCCAGCGCTAACAAGAATGCAGGGTTAAAGGGACAAGATGCTGTAAAATGTGCAACTCACAAAAGCGCGACGAGACACCCAACAACGAGGAACAGGCAGCCCACGTTCACGATGCCACGATCAATAAAATGCGACCAGTTCCTCGTGTCCATTACGTCCGGATTATGCAAGTCATCATCTGGCTCCTTTACGTCGGCATACAAGCTGGAGCCCCACTCGCGCGGATCGGGTGGCAAGTTGAACTAGTGATGAATGAGTATGATGCAAAAGAAGGTTTGGGTACATACGCGATTCGATATGTCTAGTATCACTGACCTTCGCCTTGTGGGATAAGGGGTTTCCTGCGACTGGGGATTCATGAGCAAAAAAAAAGAAAAAATCCGAGCGATCGACTCACCGAAATACTAAGTAGGCTTTCAACTCTGCTCTGCGGGGACAGACCACGCGTAGTCCAGTGGGGTAACAGGCTGGGCTCTTGAGAATGCGAAGGCGGTACCTCAGGAGTCGGTGGCATGACACTGGGGTGAGAACGGGAGGAGAAGAGGAAAACACGCCAGTGGACAATTGCGTTGGTGACGCTCCATCATGATACGCCAAGATGCTTTCATTTATTCCCTCAGCTCCAAGACATTAATTGAAGAAGGGCTTATTTCCGATGTCACGAGCATCAGACATCTACGAAAAGGTTCGGCTTGCCAACCGTTGCAGGGGACGCTCCAGCACGCCAATTCTGTCAATCTGGTGTTGGCCGTCGAGGTCGCGTCTCCCTTGCGACAGACAGATCCATTGCCGGTTTTGGATGTAGATCTCGACGGCGTGCGTGACTGGCAAAGATACACCACTTGCGGTGTTACAGACGGAGACCTCTGTCTGGTGCAGTAGGGAATGATATAGATGGTCCTGGGCGCAAAGTGTTTGTTTAATCACCGACTACACACCATGAGAGGCATCGTTCCCACTCGAGCCTTGACGATTTTCTTCCATGAGGACCGCCCTCCCGCTGATAGATGTGTTAGTCTCGGACTTCCGTTTCTTTGCTTCGGAGTTGTGCAGAGGTCTCGTCACGAAAACGCTCCCGAAACAGGTGACGTACGCCAGATATTAGGAGGTGGAGAATTTTCTGGTTCAATGTCATGTATGGCATCATTACGGACTACACGACACGTGCATATTCTTTGGACATCAAGCTTACCGAACTACCTGCAATTCAAGGCAATGTCTCTGTAAACACGCGGTTTGAGCGCAACATCCTGAGACGAGCTGCGCTGAAGCATGAGAATGCCCAAATGAAAATATTACCCAGTGCTCCTGTGATTCCGGACAACGTGAACGTTGACAGCAACGATTTCTTCCAGTGACAAGAAAGACGAGCCCACTAGCTTGCGCACTCGTAAATCTATAATCCTATTGACGTTTTTCCTAGACTCATTCGCATCGGCACCACAGGATCGTTTCTGCCTACCAAGCAGATCTTGCAAGAAGTACACCCGCTTGCTTTGTGCATTGCAGACCTGAATACCATTGTGTTAGTCAATTGCGGGGGTGGTGACATGATACTCTGGGCCCGCTCCTTGGTACTGTAACGGCAAGGACATGTATTTGAGTGTGATGCAAATGAATAATAATATGTCTGGAAGCCAAGATGTTTAAAGGCGAGATTCAAGTGCCATTTCTAAAACGTTTGTAAACGGTGCACCGTGCATGATGCGGCCGATCAACGCACCGTGTGTGATAGGCTTTTGGGTAGATATCACTGTCAATGACAACACAGACAACGACGAATTGGTCTGAAGAGTTCCACCCGAGTGTGCTCTAGAGTAGTCAAATGTGAGGTGATGGCTCCATGCACCCGGTAACATTTGACTTTGGAATCAGGTTGTGTAGGGACTCGTCTCAGTTGTCAATTGATGGTTAAGATGCCAACTAGCCAATGAGCACGCCGTTTGTGTAGGCACAGGTTGCCGTTAGTAACTATTTTACAGTGACCCAAACACTTTTTACCCATTCCACCACAACGCTGACGGTTGACGTTGAACAAACGGTTTCACAAATGGCTTCGAGGAGTAGCCGTGAAGATGCGGTCCCAATGTACGATAATGTAGACCTGGACATGGTCGTCAAAGTCTTGCAACAAACTGCATTCAGTACGTTTTTTTTATCGGTCGAGCCTTTCATGCTGACTGCGTTCAGGCCCGTTTTTCACGCTTTTTATTCCCGTGTTTTACTTTTTTCATGCCCGAGGGGTACTGACTCCTGCTGTCATCCACTCCGCATATTACTGTGTTGCTGTTTGCGCATTCTGTGGGCGAGACACAGTCCAGCGGTGTTCATTCAATTGACTTGCAATAGGGCTACTGAAATGGCTCTCGACTTTGTACAGAAACCAAGGAAACCTCTTCTTTATGCCCAAACGCTTAAACTGGAGCGAGCAAATCGTACTCATTACCGGGGGTATGTTTCCTCTTGCAACCCGCCTATCTCCCAGGATTCAATAATGTCAATAGGCTCGTCGGGAATGGGTGAACTACTAGCAAATACGCTAGCAGTGCGCAATGTGACAGTTGTCGTTCTTGACATGAGGCCAATCCAAACCGAAAATCGTGTGTACCTGTCACTTTTTTCTGCCAGTTGGACTCTGGAATAACTTCAGACAACATCACGTACTACAAGTGTGACGTATCAAAGTGGGAAGAAGTGGAGGCGGTTTCTAAAAGAGTCATCGAAGAGGTCGGTTTGATACTTGGAGTTTGAGCCTCCGGATTCACAAGTGTCCTAGGTTGGCCATCCGACTATACTCGTGAACAATGCTGGTGTGGTTCAAGGGAAACTGATCGTCGATCTCAGTCCTCGGGACATATATCAGTGCGAAGTTTTATTGTGTGCCACGTTCCGTTGATTCAACAATGTCCTAGGACCTTTGGTGTGAATACGTTCGCTCACTTTTGGACCCTTAAAGCCTTCTTGCCAAAGATGATCGAAAGGAAGAGCGGACATATTGTACGAAATAAGCTTATCCATGTGTGATTGCCATTCATGTTTCCCAAGGTTACCATGTCATCCGTCATGGGCTTCGTTGGTAGTGTCCGAATGGGTAGGTTTATTCTGTTGTCCAGTACATTCCTAGCGTTGATCGTACGTAGCGGATTACAGTGCTTCCAAGGCTGCTCTGGTGACGATGCACGAATCGCTTCGGTATGAACTAGATAATTGGTTTGTACTCTTCTTCTGCAAGTCACCTTTTCCGAATTTCACTGCTTCGTAGGCATCGCACCCCAGGGATTCGCACTACCCTCGTTTGTCCGGGTCACGTTCGAACTCCCCTGTTTTCAAACGCGATATTCCCGGACAATTTCTTCTACCAGTTCTTCCTACCTTCTCTAGCTCCTGTGGTAGTGGTGAAAGCGATCGTTGCTGCCATAGATTCCCAGGAATCTCGGACGTTACATCTCCCGTTTTATACATACTCGGCTTTGGTCATGAGATTACTTCCGAGCTTCCTTCGTGATCTCGCGCAAAAGGTGAGCATTTACTAAATCCTCGTTTAACCAACTCATGCACCGAGTCTAGTTCACATATGCAGACTATATCATGAGAGATTTTTCCAAAATAACAGGCATCAGAAGGGATGAGGCGGATTCGATGCAGGGCAAGAAAGTGGTCTGAATGGCCCTACAATTCATTGGTGTGCGTAGATTCGAAAGCACAGTAATCGCGCCATAACATGTCAGTCTTTATCCGGGCGAATCTTTACTCTTGTCCAAAAAGTAGCACGGAATGCACATCAGATACAAATGAGTGTTTTTTTGTGCACCGACTCCATCCTCCACATTCACACTAAAACCATACGTGTACACAACACTATATGCATAGCCTCAAGATCGGTCAGATGTTAGTAGAACCAAGAAAAATCACTGGCCAAGGCTCCCAATAAGCAACGATGTCGTTTGGTACTCGCAAGAGCGAGTTGAAAAGAGAGCGTGGTATGAGATAAAGGATGCAGGAAAGAGGCGGGTATCTAGTCCAAAAAGTAGTCAATGTAAGATAGAGGTAGAAGTGCTTTCCAAGACGGCTGATTTTGGTGAAAAGCGATATCAACATGATCTAAGAAGGTCGCGGGCTCGATTAGCATGGGCTCTGTCAACCTATACGATCATATTCGTTAGAAACCCAGCTGCTCGGAGGAAATGTTACGCACGAGAAGATTGGCAGTCTTAAATGTGGAACTATACATGTGGTTAATCCCGTTTTCCTCGAGGACCCGTGAGTAGCGGTTCACAAGACCATGCTTATCTGCAGCCCGGATGGCACATTGTTTACCGTTCCAGATAGAGTCGGATGCTGAACACTCACCTAAACCAAAGCGACGTAAATCGATCTGAAGGCACTTCAAAGTCCCGCCATGTAAAAGTGCATCATTGTTCTTGTCTTGATCAGAATCGGAGTCCGAGCTGGCAGCGTGCACACTAAGAGCATCCAATTCGCCTGCACAAATGAGCATCTCTCTCTCTCCGGGAGGGAATAATGCAGCAAGAAGGGTCAAATCCGTCGTCAACGAGGAGCCCTCAGATGTCCGTGTAAAGCTAAAGAATGGCACCTCTGGATACATGTTGATCAATTGGTTGTCCATAGGCGAACGAACAGCGCTCTGGCTACGAATGGGTGACTTGAACTCCACGGGAGATAGTCTAGGGACTTGAGAAACAATGTGTTTAACGGATGGCTTGAAAGATGGTGCCAATGATGGAATTCCATGAGCGATGTCTGGATAAGAGCGGGAGCCGGTCGTGGGTAATATCGAGGGGAGTTGTCTGGGGGGAGAATGAGAGAGGTAGCCGTCATCACCCTCACTGGCGGATGAGACAGAGTCGGTAGAATCCGAGTCTTTTCGCGGCCAGGACAGGAAAGAGGGAATCGTGTCAAGTTTTTTGCTGATTGTCACCTTCGTCTCATTGACATACCTGGAGCGACTCAAAAGATGTGACTTCTTCACAGGGATGAGGTCTGGAAACGCAACCAGTTTTACGACTTTGAGCGACCAGCTGTCGACGCTCTCGTCATCCAGGCCAACACATGCGAGCTTGCAAGGCAGAATGGTGACGTCTGTGGACGACGGTGAGCGGGACTTTTCTCGCGAAGAAGGGCAATGGCATGGAGGGCAGCCAGCTCCGTTTTCCTCGTCAGTATTTTTGTTTAGGTGGAAGGTTGATGACACGGATGAAGTATCGATGCCGCTCCTTGTCCGGGTCAAAACAGCACCTGACTGGGAACCAAATTCTGGGCCAATGGTACTGACATGGAATACATCGGGTGAGAGTGGTGACAGGAGAGGGGACGCGACTCTCGACGTCGACAGTTCTGTATCGGATGAATACAAGTCGAACCCAGCAGCTCCAAATAGCGACAAGATCTCGCGCAGTCTGGATTCCTTGACCTGAAATAATTGAGCGTGACGCACTAGTAGATTTCGATATTGACGTACGACAATGAAGTCGCTCATATACGAGGATTGGTAGAGGATAGAAATCCCTGCGGCGGCTAGTGGAGCGGACAATTCGTGCACCCTCGCGCCAGAGTTGTCTGTTTGAGTGGTTTTTGAGATTGTGCACGGATCCGGGGATGGACATACCGAGCTGGTCTGAATGAGAATCGAGCTGGAGTACCTTCCACTTTTCGCAGGAACACTCGACTTGGTCGTCATCGTCGAGAAGGGGTTTGCGGGCAGAGGCAGAGCTAGAGCGGGATCGGTGTCTGAGCCTGTCACGCCTTGCTATGGACTCAAAGTCTTCAAGGATACTGTGTTCGGCAAAGAGAGAGAGCTCGATCTCATTGCAGGTGATGTTGAGAAAGGTGGGGTTGGGCTGGAGGATCTGTCTGAGGACGGGGTGCAGGAGGAGGGGGAGACGAGAGCGGGGGATGCGTACGAGGGAGAGGGTGACGGGGAGAAGGGAGATGGTGACATTGGATGGGGTCATGAGGACAAGAGCAATGAAATGGTTCGAGTCAATGAATTACAATAATCGCTACATGCGATAAGGAACAGATGCGGGGCTATGTACAATTGCTAGTGATGAGTCGACCCATTACAACAGACAACAGCAATAACGAATAAATAAATGGATGAGTCGTGATTTCACTGCATGGGGCGTGGTCGTCGTAAAAGTGACCGTGTGTTGCTCACTGGTCGCTGACGGAGCTGATATCGACCGGGTGAAGAGATTGTGCCGACAACACCACCGCTGCGGCGCTTGCGCACACGGGGATCTGCTTCCAGCTCCTTTGGAGAGGGTATATCGAGAAATGGGCGTGATAGGGATGTAGGGGATGTATTCTGTGGATCTGGAGCTGGGGAGCAGCAAGAATCCAGCGTAAACATGGAAAGGAGGTTTGTCTGCGAGGTGGGTATGGTGGTATCATCCACGTGTACGACGAACGGGAACGGAGGGGGTGTCTGGACGAGTTGGGCGTGCTGTGGTGGCAAGGGCGAGGTTGGGCTGGCAGACAAGCGAGCTGGAGGGATGATGATGGAGCACACTCTCGTGAACGTTATCCGCCCCAGTGTACGAGAGTGCTGGGCTGGAGACTCTTGCAGTGGCTCAGTCGGTTTGCGTTCCAGAGTTCTCGCCTTCTTGGCTGTGCCGGGGTCGTCGCCGTCGCTCTGTGGACGCTTGTGCGGGCGTGGTGCTGGCTGCACCTGACGGGGAACGCGTGGGACGGGTACGATGGCGGGGAGGGTGTTTTCGTACGCAAAGTCTCTGACCTTGATGCCCAGCGAGGCCAACAGCGGCGAAGAGGGTCGTCCCTCCCCGTTCATCGTGGTGGTGGTGGTGGAGAGAAATCTAATCGATGGCGGTGCTCGCACTTGTCTCATGTACCGACGACTGTGGAAGCCATTCGCAGCGACGACGGCCATTGGCGCGCCAGCTGCGTACGTTTACTACCGACACAAAAGCGCGAACACGTTTGACCTCCCCGTCAAGGTCGTCGGTCCAGATGGCCCCCTCATGACCACCAAAACATTCCCCCTTGTCTCCCTCGCCGCACTCCAGGACCGCCTCAGCGCACACGCGAGCTCACAGACACTCTCCCGCCCAGGAGGCATCACTTGGAGGTACAGCACCGCGTCCGTCGCAGCAAACGACCCCCTCGAAGACGCGCATGCAGAGGCCATCATCGCCCGCGACCCTTCTGACCCAAACGCACCCGGCGACTGGCTCTTCTTCGCCGTCATGGATGGCCACGGCGGCCCGCACACATCCCGTTTGCTCTCAAACACACTGATAAATGCCGTCGTGCTCCATCTCTCCTCCCTCCTCCATCCGTCCTCCACATCCAACTCTACAACCCAGGACCCTCAGTCCATATCCTCTGCCATACAATCCGCCTTCACCAAACTCGACCAAGAGCTGGTCGCCGCCCCGTTAAAGGTTCTCGCCAACAACATTGACAAGGAGTCCTTGGAAAAGAAAATCGTTCCCGACTTGAGCGATCATCCTCTCGCTCTACCGGTAATGCTTCCCGCGGTCTCTGGTAGGTTGTCACATCGCCTCTCTCATCTTCATTCCATTCATTTCGCCTTCAGGTAGCTGTGCTCTGCTGGCCGTCTTTGATACCGCAAAACGAGACTTGTATGTCGCTTGTTCGGGTGACAGTCGCGCAGTCGCAGGTATCTGGCAGGACTCACCAGATGGCACCGGTTCTTGGAAGGTCGAGGTACTCAGCGAAGACCAAACAGGCCGAAATCTAAACGAGTTGAAAAGGTAGTCTTCCACTTCCTCTCTCCGACGTACCTCACACCTGCACAGGATACAATCAGAACACCCCCCAGAGGAGGCCGAGGATGTCATCCGTGCTGGACGAGTTCTTGGAGGTCTTGAGCCTACAAGAGCGTTTGGAGACGCTCGCTACAAGTGGCAACGCGAGGTTCAGCATGTGTGAGCCTCATTTGTCTCTTTCACTCTCCACACAGCTAACACCGTCATAAAGCTTGAGTCAGGCATTCATGGTTGGCAATAACCAGCCATTGCGGCCCGCCCCAGCATCGTTGAAAACGCCCCCTTATGTCACCGCAACTCCGGTCGTGACACACCGCAAGTTTTCCTTTGATGATACCTCTTCAGATACCTCAAAACCTCTTGGTCCTCGATTCCTCGTACTTGCCACTGATGGTCTATGGGATAAACTAAGCTCAGAGGAAGTTGTCGCTCTCGTAGGCGGTCATTTAAAGGGCCTGAGAGGAACTGTACCAAAGGCACAGCTCCGGACTCTGGTCCCTACTTCATTTGGCTCACCCACCGTCGAAGGCAAGAATAAGAGAAAACAAAACCCTGACGGTTCTTGGTTCTTTGGAGACGAAGAACTGAGCGTTCACCTCATCCGGAACGCGTTTGGTGGAGGTGATGTGGCTGCACTCCGGAAATTGATGAGCATCCCTTCGCCCTTTGCCCGCCGATATCGCGATGACACCACCGTTTCTGTAGTCTGGTGGGACGAACAAGATAACACTCCAAAGGCCACCACATTCAAGGCCAAGCTATAGACCCGTACCTTCGTTTGGCATCACTCACTTTACAATCCAACTATCTGCGCAATATAGTTATCAAAGCAAGTGCACAATACAGCAAGCAGCCTATGACTACATAATCATCCTCTTCCGCTTGCTACCATACTGTCTTATTCTGTGACGGACGTCAGAGTTCCGTAGCGTGTTGTTCCCAGTGACTCGCGAATAGGGATTGAATGCACCACCACCAAAAGAGGACTTCTTACGGGGTGAATGTTTGGCAGATGGGTTGTGCGATACCGCGTGGCGCTTAGAGTCAAACTTGTGATCATCTTCGTCGCCAAACGGTGACTTGCGCTTCCTTTCGTTACTTCCAACCAAAGCATAGAAGCTACTGGGATCAATCCCGCTGGAACGAGGGGTATCCAGGTGTGGAGCTGATATTTGACCAATGGATGTGTGATCAGAGGATGAAGGGGACTGTGGTGAATCAGTGGAAGGCGGCAGCGGTGGAGATGATTCAAGACTAGTTGCAGCTTTTGGCTCTTGCTGTGCAGACTCTGAGGAACTGTCGACGCCATCATCTTCGTCGTACTGCGCGAGACTCATGAGTGCAGTGCTCGGTTGGGTCGTTACGGCGGCAATTTTCTTCCGCAAGCTAACAGCCTGAGGGTCAGAAGCAGAAGTCTTTGGGGCTGATTTTTTGTCATCGGCACTGTTGGACATGGGTGATGGGAGAAGCGGACCGATGAAGGGGTTGCTGGTCTTGACGCCAACGTCTTCTTCATCTAAATCAACATTCCTGCGCTTCCTCATCCCACCAACGACGGTGCTCTTGGTACTACCAGCCATTGGGCTTGACCGACTGATGACAGCCTCGAGCGACTGGCCCCTGTCACGCATATAAAACAAAATGTATGCGTTCTTCATGCCGACAGGGGTACCATGATGAGGTGAGACCAAGTCATCGTTCATTTCGTACCATCGTCCGTTCTCCGCTTTGACGTGGGCAAAGTAGTGACCTGAATTTGGTCCGCCTCCAGCGTGGGAGATGACACCGTACAGCGAGTAAGACGGTCCATGCTGTCCTTCGCTCATCGCAGGTTGCAGCACCAGGCGCTCGTCATAGTGGACATGGTGGCCAATTTTCCGGCCAAGAGGTGAGAAGCGTTTCAGATGTATCGTCAGCACAGGTGGGGCGTCGTGGACTGTGAAACGCTTTTCGGCCACAACAGCTTTTTTGCAACTGCAGACAATGAGTGAATGCACCGTCACTGTTACCCACACCACTCACTTCTCACATTTGTACTTGTCTGATCCCCTCAGACAATCTACGGCAACGAATTTTTTAAGAGCATCCCTCAAGGTTGACGACCCATATATATCCAGGCTGATGTCCAGCATGCTGTCGAAAGTGTCACTGTTATAATTGCATTCTCGACACGTTACTCGGGAACGCAGTCGTCCGCCAAAGATCCCGTGCACCCATGTTGTTTCTGCCAATTTATGGTCGACTTTTCTGATCGTTGGTGAGACACTTGCAATTGAAGATTGGAGAAAACGTACTGAGAATATCCAGCCAAACATGACTTTTGCAGCGCGTCAATAGCATAGCGAAGGAATTCATGTGAATCCTCTTGTCGGCCCCTGCGCATATGTTTGGCAATGACTATTAATGTACGGTTAGCACCACCGACTTGGACTGTGGTTAGCACTTGCATTGCAATTTGGATGTAATTTGATATGGCGTGAACGAGTGCGGCTTATGGTAAGAGTCTATCATCACCTGCCGAAGATTACACGCCATGCAAAATCCGGCCTTGACTCTGCCTGGATAGTGACAGGGTAAGAATACCATCGGAACGGATAAGACGTGGGAGTGAACACACAAGGGTCTGATTTGGAATGTGCATGCAGAACACGGAGGAGAGGTGGCGTATGGAGCAGGCATTGCAATACACTGTTTAAAAAACATGTGTTTCCAGTGTTGTGGAGGCCATTGCCAACATTATGGACCGGGGGCCAAGTGAAATCAAGAATACCGTTGTACAAAGAGTGCTTCGGATTCCTAGCTGTCAGCGGAGAAGGCTTGGGAAGTGCATGTTGCGGGGTAGATGGTGTTTTTGGCTGGTCCAAAGAGGCCTACCAATCACTCATGATGTCCAAGAGCGTGGGCGAATTTCAGATTGCTCACCTTGTTGGCTTTCGGTGTGCCATTGATGGGGTCGTACTTTCCTTCGGCAACTGCAAAAACACCAGACGATGACCCTTCTACAAATTCGACGGGTGGTGGAAGAAGACTGTTGAACGCATCGATATCTTTGGAGGGTTTAAGCTGCGAAGAATCGTCGCACAGAAGCTGGGAGGAAAAAGGCGGGGCAGGAAGCAACGGCGATGCTAACATATTATATCCGCCTCCACGAAACCTGCAAAGGCGGCCGTGTTTCGCGCGATGTGACCCAAGAAGACCAAGGATAACAGACAGTTTGGGTCCTTGACGAATGACTATCGCGTTTGCTTGACTCTTGTTTGGTCGTAGTACCCGCTGCTACGCCGTCAAATCGGAACTCACCCTTCTCCAAAACTTGGTGAAAGGCAGTTCTAGTGAGTTTGTAGATTGGGGTTCGCAATCGTTAGGTGGCAAGTTAACAGTCCGGGGAATAGATATTGGTATGTGGAACCTCAAGCTAGGTAATTAAGCCTCCGGTATAAGGAAATTAACGGTGTGCACTGGTAAGTAAAAGTGCTAAAAAGAGTGGATTGGGTAGTGGAAAGTGAAGCTGGTCCGATTCTATCGTAAGTCACGCATTAATGCTGTACAGAAAGTGACCTTTGCGATGCATTGTCCGTTGCGTCGTCGTGATCTAATATAGACTTGAATAGGTCGATGATGGAGTTGACGTTGATGAGTGGGATTCGTCGATATGGGCTGTTTCCAGGAATGGATCAAATACCGGAAGGTTCAAGGGAGAGGTGGCGAGAAGTGGGTAGTCGTTCACTGCGGGGAGTACACTGCCAAAATAGAACGGATCCTCGAAGGTGCTCGACGAATAGGGATAGATATTGTGCGGAATGCCTATACCGACGCTCATGGTTTGATCAAACGTCGAGAGAAGGGCATTGTTTGCGGGATGCAAGTCGGCCCGTCTACGGAGTAGTAGATCTTCCCCCCATTCATCCATAACATGGCTCGTCTCCCCGCCAATAGCCGAGGTAGGGTGAACAGAACCTTTTCGACGATTAGCAGGCCGCTTCAGGCGCAATGCTGTCACTTACCGCCACCAAGAAAACAAGGAAATACGCTTTGCGACTGTACTTCGTGGTTCTTGTCTTTGACATCGGGCGTGGAGTGAGTTCGAGTGGGGATCCCTCCTCCACCACTATGCGAAATAGCTGCACTGACATCAAGCGAACTGGGATCAAGCCCGTGTTTCCGTAAGTGTGCCACGAAGGCCGATCTCCTCTTGATTCTAACAAAAGCTTCAGAACGGCACGCAAGGGGAATTTCAAGCGCTACACCAACTTTGTTCCGCAGTCAGCAATGACACACTTGTATGCACCCTCGCGACAATGAGTCTCTTTTCTATGACGACCACACGAGGAAGGGTCTCCAAAAGCTTTCGTGCAGGTACCAATGCCACAAATGAAAGGCTTTTGCTTGGTGCTAACTCCCCGTCAGTATCACATAGTAAAATGTCAACGCTAGATTTCGTACTGGACGTTCCAGTGTGTCTTCAGACCCGAAAACTGCGCAAAGCGCTTTCCACAGGTTTCACAGACATGTGGTCTAACAAAAACGTTAGCTGGAAAGAGCCCCAGTCAGTATCGTAGAATGTCTTACTTGATTCCGGTGTGTAACAACTGATGTCGAGTAAGATCACCTTTACGTGTAAACGACTTGGAACAAAATGTACAGCTCCACTGTAAATGAGGCAGAATGTTAACCGCTTGGTTCGCAGGCATAGCGAACGGACCCTTACGAGCGACATGGTAATAAGGAGGGTATAGAGACGGAGCCCCGCAACGTCAGTGAAAGGATTAGAGGGAATAAATAAAGATGAGTTCCAGGACTGGGACCTTAAATGGGGTCGAGGCAACTTGATCGGATCAATCGCATGAAGTTCCTAGACATCTAAATATTCATTGTTTTTTAGGCCCAGCCAGTGTGCGGCATTCAAACGTTGCACACTGTTGTGAACCGTCTACCGTCACCGACATGTTTGAAACGGTACGTCCAGCAGTAAAAAAAGTTAGCCACGACGCTGACGGGGTGAACAATAGAAGAGCACTGATAATGGCAGAGGCTCACCGATCTTACATCACTGCGAACAACACAGGTCTCACCTCGATCACTGCTCAAGACATTCGAGATATGTGGGTCGCCATGTTGTACAGTCACAGAACTTGGTTGAACAAGACTCAATGCCTATTGACCCGCGCCGAGTGACGGACTCTGTAAGTTCAAGGCACGCAGCTATCTTTTATTGTTGGGACTTCAATCCCCGCTAATAGGGATCGTGGCAGAAGGGAAGGTTAGTGGTTCCCCAACCCCTGCCCGTAGATACATTTCGAAATTCTCTTTTCCATCCACGGTGCGATGGCCAGGAAATCTTGGAGTGTGAATGATGCGAATTGGCCCCGGTCGATCCCAATAACCAATTCTGACCCTTGGAGCTCATGAACAGCGGACTCGTGAGGCTCGAAAGAGTGCAGTTGTGCGGAAATCCTGCGGAAAGAAAGGATCCCTCAGAATAGACTGTGAAGTGCGCTCAGTTGGGCATACATCAATCCTCCAACCCAGTGCATGCCTTCTCCTAGGGTGGTATCTGGATGCCACCTCTGATCACCACCGCCAGAAGTGAACATTGGATAGTTGTAGTGAGCATGCGAAGGCGTAGGATGCGAAATGCGATGATAAGCAATAATAATATCCGTTGATACTGTCAGGGTAGGGTTCAGTCTGAGCAGAACGAGTGACGACACGCTAAAATATATATACCAGGCGCTTGAGAGTCAGATACACTCGGATGACTAATGGGAACATCGCCAACAACGCCAGTACCGAGTAGCTCAAGTCCCGGAGGATTCAGGAATGCACGAGCATTGCGATTCACCGTAAGAGGTGATCTAGGACAGTTGACAACACCCAAGGCAATGATGCGGACATCCGTTAGCTGGAGGACAGCCTGAAACATTGTGTTAAATTAATCTGTGAAAAGTGATGGGAGTGTTGGCCGACTCTTATTTGAGTCGGCAAATGGAGAAGATTGTTCTGAAATCTACTTAGTTGAATCGGAACCGGATACTGGGAATCGACAGTGTACCGACTTCATTTCGTGGAAAATTGCAAGAGGGTTGAATCTTCGGGAAGTAGATTAGCTCGTTCAAAGTTCCGTTACGGTTGAGGACAACATACCTGGGACGAAATCAATGGTTAGAACGTGGGTTACATAAATTTGGTTACTTGGTCCATGATTCGTCCGAGGTACAGGAAGACCGAGTCCTGTGCCACACGCGATAGAGCGTTCTGCAGAGAAATTGACAAGAAGGCAATGCCTCCACTGAAGGACACTAACTTCATGAAAGATGCCCTCCACGACGTATCTTTTTTCCATTTGCTCCATCCCGGTAGAAATCTTCTGCGAAAGCACTCTTCCCATTCAGACGACCTTAAATTGGGCAGAGTGCTATCGAACAGCAGAAAGCTCGGTGATGCAAAGGTGAGGATTTCAATCCAGTTGTGCCGTGGCACGGTTGAGAGGACGGAGAGGTGGAACAGCGACTTCTCGTAATTGCATCGCTGGAGATTGCGCATTATTGGTTGTCTCCATGGGTTCAGAGAAGCATCAGCCGTAAGAGCCCGAAGCTTGCGAGACAGACTTGAAACGACGACGAGAGAGTCCAGATCAAGCTCAGAGAGAATGTCTGCCAATAGCTCGACTGGCAAAGTCAGCAGCGTGATGTGTTGTGCGTCGGGGACCGTAGGCGCGGTACCTCCTTCAGCCAACAAAGTAGTCATTGACAAAGGAGAGGAGCGTCTTGCAACACAAGACTAAGCAATCCAAATAGGATGTTATCCAACTAGGAACATGCAGTACCAACAAATACCGAATCAATAACGCCCAAAAGATTCACGATCCAGATACCAAGATATGTGCTGCTGTGCCCTGACAATCCGCTTGGCACTTCAAACACAGACTGAAACAATCAAAATATTCGAAGACGTGATCGATTGATCCGCTGACAAACGGGTAGACCGTTACAAAATTCCGAGGTTATTTCTGCAACTGGTTGTGAGTGCTAGACATGCCTGACGTGTTTCGACAACTGACAGCAGGTCACCAACTACATTGCCAGCAGGTTCATACAAGCAAACATGCATGGTTGCCTCACCAAAGGCCTCATCGAATATTCCGCTGCACTGGGCTGAGGCGCACCCAAGCTCCGTGGTGGACTGCCATATAATCTGCGTATAATCGGAGAACGTTGGATTGGTAGGATCAAATGTCTCTAATGAAATCGTGGAGAATGTATATAGGCGGCGACTGAGAGGGACAACTTACTATGATCGTCCATGAACATCTTCATGGCGCGCATGGGAGTGAAGTTCGCAGTCCCTGCCGCGATATTCTCACCATATGGCCCAAGCTGCCCATCTGAATGCTCAAAGCGGCAACCGTTCGCCCAAGCTTGGGCCTGACTAGCAAGGATTGTCGACCAATTGAGGGGTTGTGCATTAGATTTGGAGCGGATGGTGTTGTGAGTTATTAGAAAAGTATTTTCCTCCCTGTCGAGCTGATTGGTGGTAGCCGCGAGGACAGTCTCATAACAGATAGAAAGGAGTGTAGTGATCAAGTAAATTGCACGCATGCGAGTGTCGAGAGGTGAAAGGGGCGTTGGGGAGAAGCTTCCTTGGGCGAGGTAACAAATAAGAAGAGAAGAAACTGGAAAAAGAGACATGACCTGGTAGTGATATTTGTGCCCGATGGTATCGCAACGGTGCCAGGCAGCGGTATCCAAGGCATGGTCTGGTCATGCAGCATGTTAGTCACACCTGGAGAGAGCACATGAACCTACCAAAAGGGGACCAGACATCACAGGTACAAGTGGCGCAACATCCAGATCAAACTCTTTGGGTACGGTTAGACACTCATTTCTCCTTAACGATCTCACGCTCATCGTCGCATGTCACGAGTCCAATGGCAAGTCTAAACATGTCCTTCATGTTTATGGCTGCCTACGGCTAAGTTCAGGGACAGAGGTGATAATATCCCTAGATCGATGTCGTGATAAGCGAGGAGATTTGCAGAAGTGGCTCTACCCATAACGTCTGATCGAATTAATCAAGTGGCTGAAGAACTCATGCTTTATGGATAATGCGTATGTTGTGTTCACGCTTGAAATTCTCAAATTCTTGCTCCTTTGACTTGATCTGCTCTGTAAGCGTAGAGATCACTTTTTTTATCTGGGAAATACGTGTGAGGTTGTGTGAGCGTGCAAGTGTACCCCAGCTCACCCCGTCACGGTTTGTTTGCAACGCTGGGACGACGTCCTTGACGGTGCGTTCAACGAGCACACCACCAATCAACCGAAAGCATTTGCGACCAGGCTCTTCCTCCAGGGCCTCGTGTAACGTGGAAAGCACTAGGCTGTTTCCAAGCTCGACCGTGATTGTGTCACAGTAATCAAATGCCTACGTATGCTCTTCGGCTTCCTGCTCGAGTTCGCCAATCTTGCCAGCCAGTGTCTGCAGGTCATTTTGGAAGCGAGAATACGTCTGTTGTATTTCTGTCTAGTATGCTATGATGAGAAGGTGTCGGAAAGTGTTAAACCGACGCACCCTGCTCTGATATCTGTTGCGCCTTTCCCTTTGCCTTGGACATGACGGGTTGAGAACAAGCGTCACTTGTGTGACAGTTGTCACACCTAGCTGTTGCTTTCGTTCTCGTCGAGGCTACACATGTCTCTTGCCCGCACACGTCTTGGTGTTGGGTTCCCGTATCGTCTAGTGGCCCATCCTACACTTCGTTTTGCACTATCCCCTCACCGGAGCATTTCTTTTACTAGGTGTTGCCGAGCCGAGCCTCTCGACAGACATGCCAGTCTAGAGGGTCCGGTTAGAATCAGGTCACCTACTGCTACAGGTACATTGACTGCCCAAGATGAGCCAGACAAGCACACAGACTCGTACAAGGATGGCCCAAGTGCCATTGACAAAGCAGTCCACCTTTTCTTCTTCACCGAAATTCTCCGAGGTAAGCTGATGCCCGGAAGTGTATGAACCGTATAATTAAGATTTCATAGGGATGTGGATTGTTGTCGAGAATTTCTTTAGGCCACCCTACACCATCATGTACCCGTACGAGAAGGGTCCATTGTCACCCCGCTTCCGCGGAGAACATGCTCTACGGAGATACCCAAGCGGCGAGGAGCGTTGCATTGGCATGTCATTTTCCGTGCCCAATACACACGCTTGATGTTTCGTACCAGCTTGCAAGCTCTGTGAAGCAATATGCCCTGCGCAAGCCATCACTATTGAAAGCGAGGCGCGTCAAGACGGCTCGCGCCGAACAACCAAATATGGTAAGATCCTTTCGGAACTAGACCATCCGCTCACAATATTACAATAGACATCGATATGACAAAGTGCATCTATTGTGGTTTCTGCCAGGAGGCTTGTCCAGTCGATGCTATCGTTGAGAGTGGGTCTCGTTTCGTCGTACTTGATATTCGACAAACGTACCTTTTTGCAGCGCAAAATCAGGAGTTTTCAACGGAGACCCGCGAGGAGCTTTTATACAACAAGGAAAAATTGCTGGCCAATGGTGACAGAGCCGAAGCGGAAATCGCAGCCAATCTTCATTGTGAGTCATTCACTGACTTCGGATTCCCGGTTAATATTTGTGGCAGCGGACCATGTGTACCGGTGAGGAACTGAGGGGATTGATGACGTGGCACTGGGCTGTGTAAATATCACATCTCCAATGTTCAATGCGAACTGTCGCTCGAATCCATGACCCTCTATTGTTTTTTGTCGGCTGCAGCTAGTGATTCGAGCATTCGGGGTCTTCTTCGGACACTTTTTTTTTTTTTTTTTTTTTGGAAAAAGTGCCAAATGCATGCAGTCTGTGGGTCCATACTCAATTTCATCCGACGGCTGACTCCAATCGCTGACCACACCATTCTAACACTGCTTCTAAGGAAGGTGGGTAGTAGGGCGACCACATCCCCTGTGTCAGCTCTATGAAGATGACCAAGCATGGTCAACACATACAGCCAGTAGATCCCATCGGGAACTTCTCAGCTGGCGCGGTCCGCTTCCAAATGCTGTTTGAGGCAGTAACACCCTTTTCACCGAATGTTCTCCCGAGTGTTCGCTACTTGATATGGCAAGTACAATCAGGCCATCTGCCAGCCAATGTGAGCCACTGCCATTGTCCTTGGTTTTCGCTCATTGCAGATATAGTGCAGTTCACTTTAAAATCGGATACGCAGTTAGTGTTCGGCATTTGTCATTGCACTTTTGAGATTTATTCAGCGACAGCGGCCAACAAATCACGAACCCGTTGGAGCGGCGCGACCGACTCGCGGGTCGGGTAAACATATCACACGTCATGCCTGCGGTGCGGCGGCTGCTCGCCGGGGCGCATCAAACAACGTTCCCAGAGTCAAGACAGCACGGCCGCGATGCCATGGCCATGGATCTTATCCTAGACCACCGCCTCCTGATAGGCTTGACAGATCTACCCGCGGACGGGCGCCATCGGTCTCCTGCGCCACTGAACCACGCAATCAGGTGTCTGGCGGATGTTGATACTTATTGGGTACAGCAGGAAGAATCGGTGGGATTTGTAAGCTCGATGAGGAAGAATATCGAACCACAGGTGTCGGCTGTGCGCTCCACGATAGCTTGGTCGCCGAACCTTGACGGGGATGAGGTGTGGGATCCCGTGTCATGATCCTTTCTTCGGTTTGTCGAGTTCTTTGAGACTACTTGGTTTATGGACCGCTAGTGTCATATCCCCCGAGATCGACTTGTATGGTTTGTTTACTCGCCAAGGGGCTAAATTTAGAGATTTGCGGTGTACGCTCAGATCCCAAAAGCGCGTGTAGTGAGATCTACAGTTTTATGCTGATCCGCTGCCTCGGAGTCACTCGTGAACCCATACATGCACAAGTTACAATGTTACCCGTTACAACGATCGTCGTGAACACAAAGAGCGGACATTTGCGATGAAATGGTGACCGGAAGTACCTTGGCACAAGAAATTCTATATGGAAATCTGCGCGGAGTATATTCACCGACCCCCTAATCACCAGAGTGTCCTTCCTCTGGTTCGTCATGTTCGCCGTAACTTTGGGTAGATGACGGTGCACCTTCCTGATGAAGTCTCTTCGAGCCTCTGTCATCTTGCCGATGGGTTCCTCCATATCTCAGAGAACTGTCTCCGCCTCCTGAGCTATCCCCTGGGGGAGTAACGACGTCATCCTCCCCGTCTATGTCCATATCGTTACGAGAGCGTTTTCTCGATGGTTCCAAAGGAGGGCGGTGCTGTTCGGGTGGCATGTATCCACCGCGGTCACGGTCACGGTTGTGTGAACGACCGTCTTCGTGAACAAAATCAATGTCCTCATTCGGTATTTGTGGCTGGTGCATTGGCCGGGGTGCATAGGGTCTCTGGCGCTCCCGTTCATAGTACTGCGAATGTGGGTCGGATCGTGGTTGCGCCTCAGCAGACCCGGAACCAGAACCGGGTGTATCAGACCGAGACGATCGACCATATACGCCGGGGCCAATGGACTCGCGAAGGTAGACCTGTTCCTCCCGCAGTCGATAAGAATGATCTTGATGGTCTGGTCTTGACCTCAGAGGGGGAGGCGGTGAGTTGCGGACTGACGGGGGATTTGTATAGTCACGTGGGGGTTCGCGATCGTAATCGTGTTCGCGTTGCCGCGACCAGTTACGCTCCCTCTCGAGGTCACGCTCGTGTTCGAAGTCGGTATGATTAATGCTGGTTCCAGGTCCGACACGTTGGTGATTGTGCACGCGTGAGCTTGATCCGCGTGCACCAGTGGGCGATAAGATGGTAGAGTGGGGTGACGCGTGTGCCATTTGGTGTCGGCCGTGGGGATAACCATCGTTGTGACCGGCTCGTTCGTGGGTATCGTACCTCCTCGCGCGTTCTCTTTCGTGGCCGAGAGGGGGACTCTGGATTCCAGAAGAGAGGGATTCCGGAGGATGCTGTTGTGGGTGAGGAATACCTCCTTGCTGGTATCCTTGTGGTGGTCCCTGTGCCCGGGAATGTGAGGAAGAATGGGGACGCGAGCGAGTATCTGATCCGTTGCTGTGCGAATGAAGGTGGGAGGAATGGGGCTGAGACTGTGTATGACTCCGTGGGTGTTCGAGATGCTGCACAGGCGTGAGTTGTGACAGCGGCGGAAGCTGGCGGGAGTCATAGCCCGACGCGGACCCACGACGTGACGTATGCACAGCGGGCATGGGATGAGATGGGGGGACCCCTGGACCAATGGGCCCGTCTGAAACTTGGACTGGGCGTCCGTCTGGAGCAGAAAGCACGCGAATGTTGCCAGATGGGTGTCCATAGTCGGGTGCGTTGTGATCATGGACGTCTATGGTTCGGGTCTCGCGGTGTACGCCTGGTATTTGTTGTGGCACACCAGGACCGGGGTGCGAAGGAGGGAGGGGGGCGTGGGCGTGAAGGTCAGGTGACGGGGGCACGGCGGAGAGTCGCTCGTAGAGCACGCTGATGTCACATGAGATGAGGAGATTGGGGTGGAGAGATGCGCTCACGCTCTTTCCAATTTCATGCGCTGTATGGATTTCTTGGCCATGAGGACCTTGAAATGGAGTTTGTCATTGTCCTGGTGGGGTGATGAGCACAGAAGCGAGAGTTTGAAGAAGGACAGACGAGCTCGATTTCCTTTACTTTTCGTTTCAGCTCCTTGTATTTTGCCTGGTATTTTTCGTCTTCGACGCCAGCGGCGATGCCAGTGGCGTATGGCTTGTTTTTTTGTCTCGAAGAAGGCTGGACGAACATCTGGCTGGCAGGGGACTGGTTGTGTGACATGATGGCGGCGTCAAAGTGTTTTATTCATCTCTTACGGCCACTTTGACCACAGGCACGCGCGGGTGACGGATGACTAACGGTGGTTCGGGATGGTTTAGGGCCGGCGCCGTTCAAGAGACATCCGACCTTGTCCCGCACCACCATCACACCGACCAGTGAGTGTCGAGCTCGTCGTTGTGAATGGGGCTGACGCTGTGCAGTGCTACCATACCGACAGTGCGTGGATGACTTGTGCACTACACCACACCATGCTGACGACTGCGCCACCACCACCACAGGGATATGCCTCCTCCTGGGGGGTTTGAGGCCGTAAAGTACAAGCGCAACCTTCCCTTTCGCGGTCCGAGTGGTCTAGCCATCCTAGGTGCCGTGACGGCCGTGTGCGCGTACGGGTTCTATCGCGTCGGAAAGGGAAACCTGGAGAGGAGGTGGGTCCATCGCCACATGTGGGGTGCGCTGGCGACAGAACGTGTTGCCGCATGTGCGCTCGTCGCGAAACGTGTCAACGCCGGCGGAGGTTCCGGCCGGCGACTTATCAACAGCCTTGACCCCATTCGGGCCGTGCATATTCTCAGATGTGGACCCTGACGATTGGTTTTTCCGTCTAGGGAACTGCAGCGCGAAAAGGTGTGGTCACGCATCCACCTAGTTCCGCTCCTTCTCGCCGAGGGCGATCGGGATGCGTACCGCAGGCAGGAAGCGATGCTGGAGCGTGAACGGGTGATCATGCAGAACGTGAAGGGGTGGGAGGTAGGTGGCCCGAAGAGCCTATCGCACCGCGTACTGACGTGGCACCCACAGACGGACAAGGGGGTGTACAACCAACGCTATCGCTCGGTGGAATCGATTGTCGTCCTGTGATCTCTCTACCATATCCAGTCGGTATCATAAAATAAAGACATTTTATCCCGCACAGCCTGTCTAGTGGCCCCGGTGGCGGGTGGCGATGTACACAGAGGACAATAGTGACCGGGGTGTCGGGTCACACCTACTCTTTGCAGACAGCATTAGGGCCGGCCAGCGTGGACTTGTGAGCGCCCGCGAGTCAGCCCGGCACATGCACGTTTTGGGAGCGCGATGCCGAGCCCCTCTCGCCCGCTGCGTTCGCCCGGCTCCGAGAGCTATTAAAGCCAGCCCGACCAGTCCTCTCTCGCGCACGATGCTCTCCCCATACCACAGGTCAGACAAGGACCGGCCCATCAGCTTCGTCGACGCTGACCAGATGATCTTTGGCCCCCTTGACCTCGACGAGCACCTCCCATGGGACCCCGTCCGCGACATCGCATACAACCAGCCCATCTCACCCATCCTCTCCGACAACCCCTCCCCCTACCACGCCTCCGACTTTGACATCTCCGACGCGTCCCCCAGCAGCTTCCACGATTCCCATTCCTTTGCCAGCTTCGACGACCACATGCTCGATCTCGACGAGTCAAACATCTCCCAGTGGCTAAACGACGCTCACGTCTCCCCCTTGGACCCCTCGTCCTCATCCCCCATCCCCATACGTGGCACCCAATCAGATCCACAATCGCCACCCGCCTTCGTCCCCTACGCCAGTCATGCCTTTTCACAACACTCTTCCTTTTCTCCATCAGACTTTGCTGCGCTCCATCCCCTCCCCCGATCGCTATCGCCAACCGAGATCTCTGATGGCTACCTCAGCTCTCCCGGCCTTGGCGTTGCCTCCATCTCCCCTGCAGAGACTTCCCTCAGACCACCCGCCTGGGCGTCCCAACTATGGGACCCGTCTCATTACACGCCCCCCTCCTCAGCCCATCCCGCGGGACTCCACTCGCCCCTATCCGAGAACCCTTACACAGCCAAGGGCCATCGTCTCCAGCCGAGAAGGGACGCCAACCCGCTCGGCCTTACGTTCCACTCTTCCAGTGCCCCCTCCCCCAATGCTGCAACCCTCACTCGCGCATACAGTCGCCGCGCCGACTCTGTCTCTGTCTCTGATGACCGCGACGCCACTGTTCGACGGAGAAAGAAGCTGCCACCAGACGAACCCTCAAAGGAGGCAAAGTCATCCGAATCCCGTACGTGCTCATCTCATCATATCCGTTCCTTCTGTGACTGTCGTTATGCTGATGACTCTATCATCTCCGATATAGCGCCTCTTAAATCTGTCTTGAAGCAGCCCAAATTGGCCCCATCCGCTTGGCAATTGTACTTTACAGACTGGATCCAGCGCCATCAAGCAACCAGTTCAAGAAAACTAAACGTTGCACAGGCCGCCAAGGAGGCCGGTCAGGAATATGCGAATCTGACTGCGGAAGAAAAGGAGGTATGGACTGCGCAACCTTGCTCAAAATTGCTGCCGATCTGACTTTCCATGATTAGCCATACAAACAACGATCTCTCATCCTCAAACAGGCACGCGAGCGCGAGAACGCTGCCTATCTGCGGACGCTGACCCCAGAGGACATCAAACGAGAGAACGCGTTTCGGACTGCACAACGCAAGGCAGGCCGATCTCGGAAGAGCAACCTCAAGGACCCCAATGCTCCCAAGAAGCCACTCAGTGCCTACTTTATGTTCTTGCAGCGCATTCGTTCCGATCCTGTCCTCGTAAAGGACATATTTGGCGACGAACAAGAGACTACCAAGCAGAGTGTGCTGGCTGCAGCCAAGTGGCGATCGATGACAGATGACGAGCGCAAAGTTTGTCAAAGTCGTTTTTATACCCATCACGCGCTCATATTAGTCTTGTAGCCGTTCCTTGCGCAGGCAGAGCAGGAGAAGCTCGAGTATGAGGCTGCGCGGAGGCTCTACGAAGAAGGGACGACCGGCCTCGGCCTCGGGACAAGCATCAACTTTAGTATCCTGCCTGGATCTCCGTCCGAGAGCCCTTTTGGAGCCCTTTGTTCCATCAAAACCGAATCGTTTAGTTCAGAAAGCGAGAGCGATGGTATGGGCGTGGAGGATGTCACAAACAGGTTTACATGATTTCACTCTTTTCCCTCGGTAATCAGAGGTACTATGCATTTTCTTCATTGGTTGCTAATGACCTCGTTCACGACACCGGACATGATACCGACGATTTCCCTCGCAGGTGGCCACTGTATTGTTAGATCACATACTAGTTTAGCTGTTCATATACCTCGTGACTTGTTTGGCGAGAAGCACACGAACTCGTTACAGTACATGGATCGTATTGACCCATCTCAGCTCCTAATGCATATCGATGGGCGGGTGGGAGTCATGTGGGGTGCGATGCTCCAGATATCCTCACGAGATTGTGACCGATATGGCTTGAGAGCGCGCAAAGACGCCCCTCCGCTCTGTAGGTTCGGATTGTCCGAATGGGCGCAGTCGGAGCAAGAAATAGATTAGTCCCGGATCTTGTCTGTACTATAATGAATATCGGGGATGAACGTGCCCACGAGGAGGTGTGTATGTACGAAAACGTCGATCCACCCATGCAATCTCTCGTGACGCGTCACATGAAGGGAGGCACGGTCCGAGCTCTATTTATTTATTTTATTCGAGTAAATTACATAATAGCTAATACCCTTTCTGGATGTCCTACAGCACTTTGGAAGACGACAGCCAACAACGCTCGACCGTTGGGTATTCTCTCTCTCCCTCTCATTCTCTCCCCGTCGCTCATCGCTGTTCCAGGACGTCTGGTGCTCATGGTTGAGCCTTTGGCAGCTGCCATAGTATCAAGACCATCCATTTTAAAGTTGCCTCTCAACTCCATGACACGGCCATCAAGGCGTCCATTTCCCGCCGACTTCTTTTCGCCTCTTCCCCGGCAGCGCAAGGGAAAGGAAAGGGCCGTGGAACCGCCCTCTGTCGAATGCAATCAATGTTGCCTCGCAATGTCGACCTCCTCTTGCATTGCTCGGCATTCCCCGTGGTGTCCAAGTGCTCCGTTTGCTTCCCGTCGCCTGGTGGAAAGACTGACATTTCCGTTTCTAGTCCGGCATGGACTGTTCATAATGGACCCGGTCATTTCGCGTCGGTCACAGCCATCTCCCCAGCGGTGTACACGGCGTCATTCTTCATCCGCTGCACGTATCCTTCCATCTCTGGCGCACCCGCCCGATTGCCCACAATCAACCCATCCTCCGCACGAACCCGGAGAATGCGCCGACACCCTCCGTTCTCTTTTGGTTGCTGAGGACCCGTTCGACACAGAACACGCATGGCACCTCTACATGGCCACGTGCCGACCGGATACGACCGACTCCATTCTCACCCTCGCAGAGCAGCTCCAGTTTATCCAACGCATCTTTGATGCATTCGAGCTTTGCGGTGATACTCCGCCTAATATTTCTCTGCTACATTGCTGGGGCACTCGCCTCGGACCCATCTTGCGACATCTGAAAGGAACTCCGGGCATCAATTCCCCCGAGATATTCTCCCTCGGCTGTTTCACCGCCCAGGCGCTCGCGTGGACGGGTGAGGACGGGCAAGCATCTCAACTGGCCCGAGACATGCGAAATACTTGGCTCGGTCCGGCTGAAATATATGCTCTTTTGTGTGTGTACCGAAATATGTTGGTTCTATCACGCTATCGACATGGACCGCTGCACGCACTCGATTTACTGGTTCGCGAGTGGATGTTTCTGGGTCGATTTTGTCAAACCCGATCCATCTCTTTTCCACAGGCTGCGTCGTTTCGCAAGGTGGTCATCAACTTACTCGCTGATATCCCGAATGGTGCCCGTTTGCTACTCTCGCGCTCAAAGGAAGACCAGCTCGATCGACTGCGTTTGGGAGGGTTACTTTTGGACGCGTACTGTTCCAGGGAATTATGTTACCGGGCACACGCTCTAGTACTAGAAATGCGCAGGCAACAACTCTCCGTTGACTTCCGTCTCCAGATCAAGTTAACCCAACTCCTTGCACAGCGTAATTCGTTTGTGCTAGCGCATGAAGTATTTTCAGCGATAGATCCTTTGATCGACCCTCGACTATATCACTCCACCGGCCTCCATCTTTATGCGCGTAGTGGTGACGTCGATCGTGCAGAGCAATTTTTCCGCAAGCACAGCGATAACAACTGGTCCACGTCTGTTGCACGGCGCATGTTGATGCATGCGTATGCAGTTGCAGGCAAGGCTGAGACCGTGGCTGAGCTTTTTCACAAGTTTTTCCCGTCAAATGCCCAAGGCGACTTTCTCGCCGACTTACCAGACACTGTACATTTCTCTACCGTCCTTCTTGCATACGCAGAGCAGGCCAACACGGACGGTATCAATCTCTGGCTAGAGAAAATGCTGACAACTGGCTGCCGTCCGGATGGTCACGTCTATAGCATTATTCTTCAAAGCTTTGCGAGGCAAGGAGATATTGAATCGGTGGCCGCGACGTTTGACCAAATGCGTGTCGCCGAGGTCAAGCCTGATCGCGTCCACTATACCAGTGTCGTTACCCTGCTCGCTCGACGGAAAGACGCTGTGGCGGCGGAAGCGTTTTACTTGCGGGCCTTGCGTGAGGGCATTGTCCCCGATCGCATCATGACCACATCTCTCATGAACGCGCATGTGGAAGCCGGTTCATGGGGAGGTGTCGTCCGTATCTTTGATTACCTTCAAACATCTTCGGGCTTTCGTCACGATCTATCCATCGAAGTCTACAACACGCTCTTCAAGGCCTACGTTCTCATCGGTACGCCTTTACATGTCGTGCTCGCAATGTTTCGCAAACTCGTGTGCATCGGCGTCCGTCCCGACGGTTACACGTACGCCTGGATCATTCAATCCGCTTGCGATGCTGGGAAGATGAACGTGGCCGAGGAACTGTTTGCAGAAATGGAAGAAAAGGCAGAGTCTTGGGAACCCCTCTATCACTTTGATGCCTATGTGCTCACCATCATCATGGGCGGACATGTACGACTACGATCCAAGGATCGTGCAAAGGCGTGTTACGAGGACATGCTGCGTCGTGGGATCAAGCCAAGCTCGATCACCTACAAACAGGTCCTCCGGGCGTATGCAAACGATCAGA
Organism: Xerocomus spinulosus; assembly: GCA_038094075.1. Lineage (NCBI taxonomy): Eukaryota > Fungi > Basidiomycota > Agaricomycetes > Boletales > Boletaceae > Xerocomus > Xerocomus spinulosus. The sequence continues at coordinate 78,962 of JBBPTN010000017.1, read as the reverse complement.
CAGAACAAAGTATAAAGATTGCAGAGTCATTTTTGAAACAGATCATGCATGCAGACACGAAAGACCCTAGCTGGACTGACTCAGAATCTCGTTCGTCTGCACTTGGGAACGTTCACAGTCCTCTCATGGAGGTGTATGCGAGGAGGAAGAAGCCCGAGGAGGTGGCACGGTTGTTCAATGGGATGTTGGAAGCTGGTGGAGAGCCGTCGTTGGGGTCCCTGACTGTCGTTCTTGACGTTCATCGCCGCACAAACAATATTGACGCCATTCGTCAACTATGGCCCCAAATCTGGGCACTCGCGTTACGCCTCTCAAGTGCCAACGAACTCTTCAAGGGGGACAGCTCCACCTGCGCTCCTGTGGTCAGGCGGCGTTCGAACCTGCTTTGTATGCCGTTATCTATCTACATTGATGCCTTATCTGTAGCGGGCGACCATCACACCGTTTTGGACGCATGGAGTAGAGCAAAAGCGGCAGGATTTAGCTTTGATGCACACAACTGGAATCACTTGGTGGTCTCTTTGGTCCGGGCGGGTGAGCTGGACCGTGCCTTTGAGGTTCTCGAACGGGTCCTCATTCCGTACTCACGCAAGAGCCCTGTTATCAGGGACCGGTTCCCCGGGTCACCATTGTTGTTCGACATGATGGGCCCTGATGTGGACTTGCCCCCTTCGGTCCCGCCCATGCGCCGGAAGGTACGGCGAGCAAAGGCCATCAAGACTGCGACGAAAATGGTGGGACCTGTGCTGGCAGTGCCGGAAGACGCGACCGATTTCACGCATCCCTTACATATACTCCATCAAGTCATTCCTGGTTTGTCTGTGTGGCGTCCGCACACTGTCACGTTGGAAGTATTGTCCAAGGTTCTTCGACATTTGCAGAGGGGGCACCTTGTACAGCCTACACATGCTCCGAACGCGCCACACGACTGTGCTGATTCACAAAACCAAGTGGAGATTGCCAGCGCTACACTGCAGCGTATCTATCACAACTACCCTGAAGCTGTCCGTGCAGTACTTCTGTATGAACGACGACTGGCCCGGCGTGCGGCGGTAGAGCGGTCACCGAGGCAGTGGGTCAAAGTGAAGTAGGGTGTAGTGGATACGGTGGCAGAGAGGTGGACTGTCGGGTTGGATGAGTAATGATGATTGGCTGGGACACAATGTCCAGTTGCTCGGTCTACATCATGTGTCATCTGACGACTCGGATGGATCTGAATCGCCCTCGCGATGGGGTCTCCGGCCGAGTTTGCCGGTGCCATGTCGGTTCCTCTATGGTCGTGGTCATTCTCCGGCACGTTCGGAAGGAAGGATCTTACCAATGGAAGCTTTTGGCCTTGGTTTCCAAATGCGATGGAAAGGGCGGTGGTTTCTTGCAGGTAGAGAAATGTGAACCGGGGATCCTAATAGACACCGCTTTACATACCTGGTACCCCTGGGAACCGCTTGGCGGAGAAGACAACAAAAGGATCCGTGAAGGTCTGGGCCAGGACAGGAGATATATTTGTGTGTACACGCTGTGCGCCAGCCTCTGGAGTGGGTGAGCTGCGATATGAATAACACAATCAATAACACAGCCATGGGTTACCCCAGAAGTAAACATGCGCACTCGCCAATGTTCATAAGTCGTAAGCGTAGGCGAAATGTTCCTGGAAATACAGTTTGAGCAGAGTTAATACTAGCTCGTGATAAAGTTGCGCGAACCTTCCGTGCGGATGGACAAGTCTTGAAAGAGGAAAAATATCCCGGGGGTCTGGTGCTGATCGAGAAGACGACAGGCGTTGGAAGAAAGGGGTCCTACGAGTGTGCGCGTGTATGTATGACGAGGCAGTGAGTGCGAAACCAGGTGTGGTGAGGATGCATTGCTCTGTGTGTAGTTGCCGTGATAGTACGATGTTTGGGAAGACTGTTGTGGATGAGATGGGGGTCCATATAGATCATAACTTTGTGTAAACGAGTCCTGTTGTTGTTGATTCCATTGATGGTATTCACGCCCGGGTTGAGCCGTTGGATTGTAATGACGGGTTGAAGGGTCGATGTCGTGGCTGTCATAGACATTGGGCTGAGGATGGATGGGTGTTTGGTATGGTGATTCGGCGCCTGGCCAAGTGCGAAAGGAGGTTGGCTCGGCATCCGTGCGATACGCGGCTTGGCTGTTCCACGTGTCGACAGAAGTAGAGCTAGGAACATGATTTCTTGGGGCGTTGCGAAGGGGGTGGTTTTGCAGCGCGTGGTTACCGGTGGGAGGGTAAGCCCAGCTATCGGAAGGGTCGGGAGAAGGATGATAGGAGGTTGAATTTGGGTATGCGATGGGATCAGCACCTGAGTGCTCTGGGGGAGTGTAAGCGTAAGCAGGCGCGGCAAATCCGGAGGAATCTGTGGACATCGCGGTAGACACGACTTGCTGACGGGGTAGATTTCAAATTCATGTTTAGCTGCCTTGCAGACGCGGGTTGTGCTTACCTGCGAGTCTAGGGATGCGCGGTGTGGATCGGGAGCCGAGGATGGGGTGGAGTGGGAGGAAGGGGGGCTAGGGTGGTCGAGGCGAGGCGAGGCTGTGGACGAGATGGGGGCGCGAGGTTTCTTTAGTTTTGCGGATGTGACGGCGGGGTGGCGGTCGTTGTATGAGGAAGGGTGTAGGACGAGATTCGTTTCTCGTTTACCGTCTGCAGACCATAGATCTACGGTGACAAGAAAAAAGGAGCAGTCAAGTTCGCTGAGGAGGGGTGAGTAGGGTGAGGGGTGAGGGGGTAGGACGCACTCGACGTCGACGATGGAGTTGTCCTCCCTGCGGACGACCATCTTGGCGACGGCAGCGGGTGCTAGGGGACGGCGATCCTGGTAGAGAAAAGTAAAGAGGGGTGCCCGTGGTGCATGACGGCGACGGACCTTGTCGCCAAAGCCGCACATGCGGGCACGGAGGGGGTGCTGTACGACGTGGAGGGTGTAGTGTCTGCATGGGGGTGAGCGATGTCTAGAGGGTGACTGGAAAGTACCTTGAAGCCCACCACTGGCCCCAGCAGTCGAGCTCTGGAGACATGGTATCGGGAAGAGGACGCGTGCGGGTGTTGCCAGAGCGAGCGGGAATTTAGACTAGGCATGCACCGGCGAAAATCAGATAAGATTATTTCTTGGTGAAAAAAAAAAGAAATTAAAAAAAAAGAAATGAATGTCATGTCAGGCGCGCACAAAGTATAAGATAATTAATTCTCCCACGGTTTAACGGAAATACTCCCCGAATCTCCCACGCCTGCTCGTCCGCACCTCCACGATGGCCGACGCGAAAAAGGCGCTGCTTGAGCTCGTCCAACGCCGGGATCTCGCCAACAACACCTGCGCTGACTGCAGCAACCCAAATCCTCAATGGGCATCAGGTATTTCCTCTTCTCATGTTCGCATCGTCGCCATTCATTTCCAGTCTCCTTTGCCATCTTCCTCTGTCTCCAGTGCGCCGGCGTGCACAGAGGCTTCGGCGTGCACATCAGGTAGTCCTCCATCACGCTTCCACTTCCATTCTCACCCCCATCAGCTTCGTCAGATCCGTATCCATGGACACCTGGCAACACGATCAGCTCAAACGTATGCAGGTCCGTCTCTCCCACTCTCTTCCCTTTCTCTCCACATCTCTTTCCAGCTCGGTGGAAACGCCCCCTTCAAAGACTTTATCCACTCCTACTCTCTTCCAGAACAGGGCCCCTCCGATGTCTGGGATCCCCCTGTTCTCTACCACTCCTGGGCAGCCACCCAGTACCGCGAAAAGGTCCGTCTTGCACCTTGCTTCTGCGGTCCATGCTCACACGACACAAGCTGGACTATGCCCTGACCGGCAAACCCTGGTCCCCGTCCAGCCCCCCTTCTCTCCCCACACCTACACATGTACCATCCCGTCCGTCGTCTGCTCAGGGTCTCCGCAAGTCCCGTGCTTCGGCACGCAGTCCACCGACAAACCATGCCCCACCCAGTCACCCGTCCGATGGCTCCACAAAGGATGCCTACTTTGCCTCCCTCGGTCAAGTAAATGCAGCCCGTCCCACCGATTTGCCCCCTTCACAAGGTGGCCGCTACCAAGGCTTTGGTAACACCCCTTCATCCCCCCAGCCATCACACTCGTCCTTGAACCTCACCTCCGCTGCTGCTCCATCATTGGCGGACTTTCAAGACAATCCTGCAGCCGCCTTGAGTAAAGGGTGGTCCCTCTTTTCTGCCGCCGTCGTTGGTGCCTCCCGTGCAGTAAACGATAATGTTATCCAACCAGGCATGGGCCGTGTAATAGATCCCACTCTCCATGCCAGTGTCCGCGGTTACGTCTCCGAAGCACAGAAACATGCACAATTGGCCGGCCAGTCCGTCAACAAATGGTCAAAGGACCAATTTGGTGTCGACGTTGCTGATCATGTAAGCGGTTTTGTAAACGTGGTCAAGGACAAGGTCGGTGCTGGCCCTCCTGCATCCGGCTATGGTTCTCTCTCCCAGCATGACGACAATGAACCTGGTGAATCCTACGACAACACCCACGATTTCTTCCACGAGTACTCTGATACCCCAAACACGAGCATGCCAGCCTCTGACTCGCACGCCGTCCACTCTCCGAGTAGTGGCGAGGTGAAGAAGGACGAGGATTGGGATGAGTGGCAGGATTTCTAGTAGACGCTTGTTTTAGTACGATCGATCAATAGACCGGAACAGTAGCCGACGCCAAGTTCCGTACCGGTACTCGTTCTCCCCCATCCATACCAACATGTTGCAACCTGCGCTGTTCAGATCCACACACCTAGTCGTGTCTAGGCGGTTGTACCATGCATCTGTCCTTCCCTGCCTCGTCTCATCCACTTTGCCCGAATTTCAGCAAAAGGCCCAGAACATGGACGCTCTCGTGTCCGATCTGAGAAGCAAGGTCGCACACGCAAAAGAGGGTGGTGGCCCAAAGGCTCAGGAGCGGATGCGAAGCAAGGGTAAGAGATTGCCGAGAGAGAGGTCAGCCTTGGGACCCCAGTCGCCAACACGCCCTCATGCTCGTCTAGACTATCATTACTCTTGGATCCAAATACACCATTCTTGGAGCTATCTCAACTAGCAGCATACGATGTATATCCAGGAGAGAACGTACCCGGAGCGGGAATCATCACTGGCATTGGGCGAGTGGCTGGAAAGGAATGCATGGTCGTGGTCAACGACGCGACGGTAAAGGGAGGCTCATACTATCCTTTGACGGTGAGCAGGGTCGCTATTCTACCGTGATGGAAGCCCTGACACGTCTCGCATAGGTAAAGAAACACCTTCGGGCCCAGGAAATAGCTCGAGAACATGGCTTACCCTGCATTTACGTCGGTGGGCTCTTCTATCTGCTCCTTTCAGTCCCAGGCTAACCATACGTAGTGGAATCCGGGGGGGCTGCACTTCCCCATCAGGCCAACGTGAGTTCCACATCCTGAGATACATGATCGCATGTGTGGACTTTACCGACACCAGGTATTCCCAGACAAGGACCACTTTGGTCGCATTTTTTACAACATGGTTCGATAGAATCGCTGTGAGATTGTCGACTCAACTTGACACGCTTCTAGGCCCAGATGTCTGCGCTCGGCATTCCGCAAATAGCGCTAGTCCATGGCATATCTGTCGCAGGCGAGTGGATGCCTGCCTCCTCGGTTTCCTGCTTTTATTACGTGTATCAGGTGGTGCCTATGTCCCTGCTATGGCCGATGAGAATATTATTGTTCGCGAACAGGGGCGTATCTTTCTTGCCGGCCCACCCCTGGTCAAGGCTGCCATAGGGGAGGTGGTTGACGAGGAAGTGTTGGGAGGTGGTCAGATGCACTCGAGCGAGAGTGGCGTGACTGATCATCTTGCAAGGGATGATGAACATGCAATAGCGATTGCACGGGGCATCGTTGCTGACTTGTCTACTTGCAGTGGACAAGTCATTGGGGTGCGTGCCTTGCAGTTCCCGTTGTTCGTGTCGCTCAAGGTAAAGTCAGCCTTCTGTTTCTCCGGAAGAACCGTTATATCCAGCGTCTGAACTACACGGTATTGTTGGCACTGATCTCCGGCAATCCTTTGACATGCGAGATGTCATTGCACGGCTTGTGGATGGCAGCCGATTCAGAGAGTTTAAGAAGGAGTATGGCTCCACGATCGTGACTGTAAGCATGTATCTCGCAAACGATGGCGAGGCTGTCACTTCTCGTCTTCCCAGGGATATGCACACGTTCACGGGTATGAAGTTGGCATTGTGGCTAACAATGGCATTCTCTTCTCTCCTTCAGCGTTGAAAGCTACGCACTTTATTCAACTTTGCTCGCAACGAAAGATACCACTACTTTTTCTTGTGAACGTTACCGGTCCGTCTCGTCGATTGTTGCATGATGCATATGCGTTGATCCTTTCACAGGCTACATGGTCGGTTCTAAGGCCGAGAAGGGAGGGATAGCCAAAGACGGTGCCAAGATGGTTCGGGCCGTTGCATGCGCAGACGTTCCAAAGTTGACTGTCGTTGTCGGAGGTAGTTTCGGTGCAGGGAACTATGGTAGTTGTTTGACCTCGATCTCATGGGGCTGACGAGGCTGATGTGTGCATGTGTAGGAATGTCTGGACGCGCGGTGAGTGGTCTGGTCTTTCATGACCACATGCTCAACGGTAGCTTCAGTATTCGCCACGCTTTCTGTGGATGTGGCCTGTAAGTCGTCACGATTACTGTTTGGCGTGAAAGCTGACTGGATGGCACCAGAATGCCAAAGTGTCCGTTATGGGATCTGGACAGTTATCACAGGTGATGTCCACAGTGTCAAAGTCTGCATCTGTCTCGGACATGGCTGCACGAATTTAACGAGGTGTTTGCTAGGGACCCAAACCAACACGCGAGTCTGAAGGCAGACATAGAGGCACAATCAACAGCCCTGTATTCCACCGCTCGCTTGTGGGACGATGGTATCATTGAGCCCACAGAAACTCGTGATGTGGTTGGACTTGCACTCGCACTCGCAGCGAGGAGGCGTCCAGCTGAATGGGAGAGGGGATTCGGTGTCTTCCGAATGTGAGATCGACATTTCCAAATGTAGTTGTTTATTTCCGGGGATGATGCCAAACAATGAGCAGTATTGTCACCGACTTTTGATGGACGAGTCCGAGTTGAAAACGCTGTCTGCAGAGACGCGAGCCAAGTTGCGTTCCGCTCAAATTTTGACGACGCTACCGACGATCGTGTCTGAACTCACGCAAAATGCCATTGACGCTGGGGCTTCACAAATCGATATTGGTGTCGACTGCGCGGAATGGAGCTGTTGGGTTATGGACAATGGGTCTGGGTTCACAAAGGACGGTCTGTGTCAACTGGGGCGTGGCCGGTACAGTGCGTGTTTCTCGTGCTATGTGGTGTGGGTCGACATTTGGCTTGCAGATTCGTCCAAGGCATACACGCCAGCCACACTAGGCGCGGTGTCGACGTTTGGGTTCCGGGGTGAAGGTAAGTCTGAGTACTACGCTCAACGCCGGTTTCACGTCTCGCACGCAGCGTTGGCTTCTATGGGGGATCTCGCCTGCATGGAGATTTCGTCGCGTACGGCGAGGTCTCGCGAGAGCTGGTCTCTCATCGTCAAGGTCGTTTTCCATCGCGTCTGTGTGCACACTAGTGACCTCTCTGTAGGCTGGACGACTGCTCTACGCTGGTCCCTCTGTCCGCTGGCGACGCGAATCGCCTGGCACGGTCGTGTCGATTCGCGATGCGTTCTTCAGTGTGCGTATGTCGACAAGTGTGGATGAGTGCTGACGATGGCCCAGCTGCCTGTCCGTCGCCAATCCCACCCCGCGCGGGAGAGGACGATCGGGCTGATTCGGAAGGAATTGGAGGTCTATGCACTCGTCTTCCCGAATATCTCCTTCTCACTCCGAGACGCGCGCAAGCACATACTAGGCATACCAAAGGTAATCGTGTGTCCATTTCTGGCACGTCACATGTCACGCCTCTGTAGACGCGGTCCACTCTCGCCGCTTTTCGGCATCTGTACGGCCGTGCATTCACTGAGGAAAGTGTATTTCTATTTTGGCCACATGTGATCTTTATGGAAGGTGCATTTCCCAGTGCGTGGAGGAAATAACTGCTATATCGGGACATTTCCACATCGAGGGGTTCATCTCACTCGTGGGTGCACACACAAAGGTGCGACTTCCATTTCCGATCGTCCCCTATCTCACGCTTCGCAGTCCCACCAGTTCTTGTGTTCGTGCACAGCCAGCCTGATCCGGTCACGTGTGATCTGATCCTTTGCAGACATCAATAGACACCCAATCGCGTTTGGTGACCTCCAGCGAACAATCGACAGTCGCTTTGCAGCGAGCACGTTTGTAAAACATGTACGGCGCATTTCTCTCTCCCATCCAGCCAGTGACCGTCCTGCAGGCATACGACGAGGGGGGTGAGACGAGCGCGCGCCCGTGTTCGTATCTTGTTCCGCGCCACGGACAGAATCTCATCTCGATTTCTAGCTGTGCGCCGGTCACCCCGCAAGGGCGAAAAGAAGCCGGTTTACGTTCTTAATCTGCGCATTCCCGTCGAACACATCGATAACTGCCTCGAACCCTCGAAATCAGCGATCGAACTCGATGTGGGCAAGACCGTTCTTATTCAGTGCCACGCTGACCATCAAGCAGAACAAAAACGTCGTGACTTCCTTCTTATCAGCCACCATTCAATCATTCTTGGTCAAGCATGCGTTTGCGCGGCCCGACGGAAGCAGTCCGAGAAAGAAGTTAAAGAATGCAGCCCACGTAAACACGCCGTCGGGGTACACCGGACCAATCCAAACCAGCTCAGACAGGCGCGTACTCACGCCCGATTGGCTGCGACGATCCCTCCAAGTACACTCTTCACCATGTCGAAACGTGTCACTGAGACCTTTCAAAGGCCAATGACGCCTTTGCACTCCAAGAGCCAAAGATACCCTCTGTGCATCAGAACTCTGGATCGCATGCGCCTCTTGCCTCGTCCGTGTTTCGAATCTGTCTTCAAAAGAATGACTTAAAAGGGGTGAGAATCATTAGTCAAGTGGACCGCAAGTTTATCGCCTGCATCGTCGACGATCACGACAAGGATGAAACACGTCAAGACGGACCTGCAACGGATGAGAAAACGCTTTTCTTGATTGATCAACACGCCGCAGACGAACGTGTCCGAGTCGAGCGGTTTCTGAAATCAATCTGTCGCGGCTTTCTTGGACATCAACAAGGGAGCGCAGGTGTGGAGACGAGCCAGTTGTCTCCACCCGTACCTGTCCTACTTGCCATGCATGAAGCTTCCCGCCTCGCCTACTCGTCGGATTTCCAAAATGCATTCGAATCATGGGGTATCCGATTTGCTGGACTCGAAGAAATCCGGTCGGCACTAGACTCTCAGACGCAGCCCGATGACGGTTACACACAGGTGTTTGTTAGCGCCATTCCAAAACTCGTGAGTGAAAAGGTGCGTGAGGGCGTGATCGGAGCGCAAACATGGTTGACGGGCTGCAGTTGTTACTGGGTAAGGAGATGCAGGAACTGATCCGGGGATACATTGGTGCATTGGATAGTGGGGAACTTGAACCACGTGAACTATCCACCCAACGCGACACTGGAAGTGAAAGTCCAGACGAGACACAATGGCTCAAGGCCCTTCGATGGTGCCCGCGTGGCCTCCTGGATTTGATCAACTCCATGGCCTGCCGGGGTGCGTGGTTAGTGCTTTGCCGGGTGCCGGTGCTCAATGAGTCGCCAGGTGCCATCATGTTCAATGACCCATTGAGCGTCGAACAGTGCGAGCGATTAGTGCAACAACTGTCTGCGACTGTGTTTCCGTTCCAGTGTGCCCACGGGAGGCAAGTGTGTTGTATACTGTGCATGTTTGCCAACCTCTTGTTCTCCATAGGCCGTCCCTCGTTCCCTTGACGCGTCTCGGTGGAGGACAAGCAGAAAGGGTGTTGGAATGGGAAAAGGTGGCTGCACTGTGACTGCTGGCGACAAAGAGTACGTTTGGACGCGTGAGACGCGTGACGTCAAGCCGAGTTGAGCCGAGGTCATCACGAGTGGCGTTGGGAGGTATAAAGAGGCGCTCTTGTCTCGGTCTTGCCACACTCACTGTACTTTTCGTACCACCACAATGCCCAAGAACGTCACCAAAGTCGTGTACAAGCCAGACTCACAATCCACAGACGAGTACATCATCATCGTCCATCCTGCAGAGGTAATCGTCCCGCGATCTCTGGTGGTACCCTCTGACCTGCGTCGTGTCGCAGTATAAGAAGTGGAAGGCTGGGGGTGAGCACTAAATGCCTTGCTTATCGACTGTATCGCTGAACAGATCTCCCTAGACACGTAAACCGTCGCGCGCATCTTGCCAATGGTAACTGACGTCTCGTCTAGGACGATCCCTCTCGCAAACGTTGTCGATTGTATGTCCTACGACCCCTATCCCGATGGCCAGACGGTCACTCATCGTCTCATCCCCAGCATTTGATGTGTTTCATTCGGCTCAAGGTTCCCAAGGCTATCTAGGTCGCCCTTCTAAACAGCAACTCGAAAACACCTTTGGAACGTCCAAGGATGTCGAGGTTGTCCAAGTGCTGTTGGAAAGGGGCAAGGAACAGTCGGGTGACGGATTCCACTCGGGAACCTTTAGCTTCAACACTACAAGAGGAAGTGCAGTTCTCGATAACAAGGGCAGGGGATTGTCGGGTATCTGAGCACCGCATGACCGTCTTTCCAATGAGACAATATCATTCTATTGTACCCAGGCTGTATCCAAACCATTCTTCGATTGTCCGAAATAATCGTCCTGGGACTGATCCGTTCATTAAAGGCACCCATGGTTACGTTGGTCGAAACCGAGGTTGGCGACAGCGAATGGCATGCTGAGACACATCGAGCGACTGATGTTGCATTGAGAGCGGCATACTTTTGTTCGGAACCAAACTGAAAACGGCGGTGCGATGTCACGGGTCTCGTAGTCACTGGCAAGGATATCTTGCGTTTGGACATCGGCGGTGTTTCATGTCGTGAAATGATTGTCAGGCAAGGACTGCGGAGTCTTCTCCAAAAGGGCTCACAAACAGCTGAGCACTTTGCCGACCTCAACAAGAGCAGTGTACCCACCTTGCAAGTCATGCGTACGGCCCTTGGCTGCTGTGCTTGTACAGACGTTCTCCCTTTGAGATAGACACGTCTTCGATGTATCCCAATCGACCTAATCCAGTTTCAGAGACATTCAACCCAGCAATGAGACTAGGGAGAGGTTCATCAGTTCAGGTCACGTGGGACTCTACCATCCAAGGTCATTTTTCGCCATCCACCACTTGTCCTTCTTGACGCTGCTCATTGAACCAACAGCGTACCAACTAGAATCGTTCCACACTGAAACATACCTTGAATGGACTCTATTCGCAGTGAAAAGTGCGTTTTGTCTTGTGTCGGCTCATCTCAGGGGTCATCCTCGCAATGTTTTGTGCTTGTATCACAGCAACAAAAGGCACGCTAGGAAAGACACGGCCGTGTCGGATACCAGAGCCTCATCTTCGCTCTCCGCCGCACCAGAAAACCTTCCCCCAAGGACTAAGAAACGTACGTGCACACTTACACTCACTCCAACATTCCTGACCACCCACAGCCAAGCGCGCCGAGACCCGACCCTGTCCTGCCTGCTCAGAACTCATCCCCGTTCGTCTCCTCGCAGCACACGCAGAGCTCGAAATGCAGCGCGTTGAAGACATCATCAAACATATCGGTGACCCAGTGAGGCTTGCGCAGGTGGTCGACCTCGAAGAGTACGTATCTGTTCTCCTTTCCCCACGCGGTTGGCATTCACTGATCGTTGCCGTCGAAACTACTACGGACAGTTCAAGTGCAACTAAACGACGCTCTGCTCTCAAGGCGCGCCAGTCTCTCACAGCACTCCAACCCCTTCCTCGTATCCGCACAACCTCTTCCAATTACATCTTCCCAAACACCACTGTTACCCCTACCGCAATAGAACACGCGATTGGATACATTACACGTCGTCGCAAGGCAAGGCATACACGACTCAAGGAGCTCGCCAGGGAGGAGGAAACCCAACTCGGATGGCACGGCACAGGTGGTGTCGGCTCGGAAGGAGAGACAGCCGGGATCACTTGTCCCGTGTGTTCCCAGTCTGTCCGTGGCGACAGAGATGTCGTAGAAGCACACGTCGACGCATGTCTTGCGTATGAAGGTCAACGCACCCTTGCCGAACGGATGCGCGAACGATCAACTAGTCTTGTGCTCAGCAACGAGGACGCGGACGTGAATGTGGAAACAGGTGTTAATGTGCGTCGGGATACAGCACACGAAGGGAACATCCAAACCCGAGTCATCACAAACGCGGGTTTAAGAGGGACTGGAATACTCGTTCGCCCCTCGACAGTGGATACAGAAGATGATATCGACATTGATGGCACTGACGACGCCATGTTTGGTGGTGCACAGTTTGAAGAGGCAGATGTCCTGAAGGTGGAATCCGAGGCAGACATTGGTCAACGGTCGAGTCACGACCGACTCGAAGGTTCCGCACCGCCCGACATTTGTTCGCTGTCGTCCTCGAATGAAGACATTGACAAGCTAGACTTGGCCATCCTGACAGCGCGTTCACGAGGGGACAGCTTGGCACTTGCAACAGCCCTGGAGGCGAAGCTTAAGGCCATTGTGTGTCTCCTGCCCACATTTAATGATCACCATCATATTGCTAATGTCTCTACCGGACAGCCTGCCCCGGCGAGCTGTCGCATCTGCCTATCGCCATATATCGACCCCACGGTATCAACAGGGTGTTGGCACACATGCTGTGCAACATGCTGGTTGAGATGTCTGGGTGCAACCAAGCTTTGCCCAATGTGCCAGCGGATTACGAGTGCATCCGAGTTGAGGAGAATATATCTATAGATGAGACGTGCGATGTCATCCACGTGTTATACTCGTACTAGCGCCTAATCCGTGTAGACCTTCAGAAAGGTTTAGCATGAACGACACTCGACGAGGCGGAGAGGAAGAGAAAAGACGCTCATATCTGGCCTTGACTTCAACAAAAAGACCCCACTCCAACCAAGCCTAGAGCGGTTACACAATGATGGTCATTCGGGGTCCAGATCACAGCGCGCGTGAGGCGTTGCTGAGGGGACCACCACGGTATCTGAATCGTTGCGCGCAAGGGAAGAGGGACAGGTACTCACCACGCATGCCGAACTCACGACTGTTCACACAAGAAGAGAAGAGTGAGGAATGAATACTTCTGGAGAGAATTATGGAATACACGTATGCATGCAGTCAAGACCAAGTGGCTCAGGCAAGTGGGCTGATGAGCCTGTTTGAGGGGTGAGCGCGGCAGCAAAAGAAAGCGAGGGACATACTTGATGAACATAGGCCGAGGCGAGCTGCTGGTGTAGCCAATATATATGATAAGCGGGATCCAGCCATAGTGCACGACCGTCTGTTCGGCCGTGAGCAGGGTAAAAGGGAGAGAAAGATGCGACGCACGCGACCGAACTCGACGACCTTGAGGATGCGTTCCTGCGATGGCTGAGTGTGGTAGGGACAAGCGGGACGGCGAGCACCCACCTTCGTCTCTTCGGAGGGCATGGTGGTAGAAAAACAAGAGCGAGTTGCAACTCCGCTCAGGTTTTGATCACTGGACGCGACGATGCCGCTGGGCCCGCCCTCGTCTGCGATGTTCGTGCAAAATGCGGCGCATACACTCGCCGATGCCAGCCCGTAAGTCGTCCTCGTCGCCGTCGCCGTCGCCGCTCACACACAAAAAAAGTCCCCGCCCGACATCGCTCACAATCCACCCGACCGCGCTCTTCTCCATCCTCGATCACTACCTGCGTCGCACAGACACACAGCACCGCGTCATCGGCACCCTCCTCGGCACCCGCACCCCCGCCCCCAGCGCGTCTGCTCCCTCGCCCGCCGTCATCAACGTTACTCATGCATTCGCCGTCCTCCACTCGGAGACAGAAGAACAAGTCGCTGTCGACGGCGATTACCACCGTGCCATGTATGACATGTTCCTCAAAGGTCGTGGCGAGTCCATCGTCTCCGGGTCAGGCGTCAGCGTGGGTCCCCACGGCAAGGAGGGTCTCTGCATCGTTGGCTGGTACGCTACCGGAAGCCGCGAGGGCGGTCAGGCCGGTCTGGGCACTTTTTCTGCACTCATTCAGAATTTCTACGAACAAGAGACTTCGCCCTTCCCCGCCGTGCATGTCGCACTCGACACGGGGACAGAGGAGGGCATCGGGGCCGGCGTGCGGGCATATATCAGGTCAGCTTGTGTTTCCATCCACAGTCCATCCCCTCATGTGACATTGGGCAGCTCACCGGTAGGAGTGTATCCAAAGGCAGAGAACTGCGTATTCGTACCCATTCCCTGCGAACTAAAATTCCACGAGTCTGAACGCTCAGCACGTGAGTTGGCACCATCGCGTATACACCACTCATTCATGTCATCCCAGTCGATCTTCTCACCTCTTCCACACCGTCCGGCACCGCACTCCCTACATCACCCCTTCCTACTCTTCGTGCGACGCTTATGGGCACCTCTGATGCGCTTGACCGTGTGCTTGCGCATGTCCAAGCAACCCTCCGTGGAGAGATTCCGCCAGATCCTGCACTTGGGAAATACTTGTGGAACGTGCTCGGGGCAGCACCCGATGAAGAAGGGGGTTGGTCGACGGCGTTGCAAGACAGCGTCATGGTGTCGTACTTGGCAAACTTGGTAAGAGGACAGACTGAAATTGCGGCAAGGCTGGCGTTGGCTGGCGGTGCATGAGTGTATATCTCAACTTGTAAAATGCGGCGGAATAAATGTCGCACATATCGCTAGCTGTTGAACATCCTCGAGTGTTGTAAATCGTGTCTCATAGCGAGGATTTCACCCAACGGCCACGTATTGGCAGGTCCGTTCAAGGGCAGTTCGTCGGCTTCCTCGCGGCCGCTGGGAACGAGATTCGTAGTTGACACCGTGCTGCACCTAGTGACGAACGAGTCGATAATGGAGCGCACGTCGTGCAAGAGGAGCTGTTGAGCAAGGTAGGGCCCGATCGTATTCATCCGTACTGCAGCCGAGAGGAGGGAGCGGGCATGGAGGAAAAGAGTAAGATGCTGGGCACGGTCTGGAAAGAAGAATGAAAGGACATGGTCATATTTGGTGCGCGGCACTCACCAAGTGAGAGACGGAGTGCGCTTGTGAGGACACCCCAACAGAGCGGAAGATGTCCATGAGTTACACCGCGCCGCACGGCGAGCTTGAGCTGGTCGACGAGAAAAGCGACCGAGTGTGCATCAGGGGACGACGGTGCAAAGGCCCTGGAGTAGAGCGTGAGGAGGGCAACACCCTGGGAGGTAGAGGCGCGCCGAGCGACGTGGTTGAGTGTGATGGAGTCGTAGAGCGCATCAAGGTCGACGAGCGCGGCAAGGGCATCGTGGACTGGTCCTGCAGGAGTAGCTGAGAGGGACGCGACGATGCGGTGGGCATCTGAGATGACGGGGAGCGCGCTGTGCGCATAGGACTGGAGACTGTCGTGGACGAAGCCGAGGACGGCGGCGCTGCGTGGGGGCGCAAGGAATCCGTGTGTAGTGTAGGACTCGAGGCCAGACGAAGCGACGAACGCGCCCGTAGGAAGGTTCGAGTCGGCGAGGAGGAGGAGGAGATAGTAGTCGTCCATGACCAAACCCGGCTCGCGTGTAGGACTCTGACGCGGACGACGACGACGACGATGAGGACGACGTCGAGCACAAGGACACTTTGGCGGGCACTTGGGCATCCATCCCGCCCCCGCGTCGGCCTCTGTGTCGCGAGGGCGTCCACGGCGGTCGCGACCGAGTCTGCCCCGCCCCGCCCCCCACCCTCTCGCTCGCCCCTGCAGCGGTACGACTCGCTCGTCTCTGCGGGTACACTTCGTCCAGACCACCACCAGCATCGCATCGTCCAGCAGCTCCAGTCCTTTTACGCGCAGCTCCTCGCCTACTCGCCACCACCGGTGCCTCCTACGCTACACCAATCCTCTCTCCTCTCTCGCATCTTCTCGCGAGAACAGCCGGATCCAGAATTCGTACCACGAAATGCCCCCAAGGGACTCTATCTCTACGGCGACGTCGGCACTGGCAAGACCATGCTCATGGACCTCTTCTTCGACGCCATTCCGCCCTCTATCACCCGCAAACGTCGCGTCCATTTTCACGCCTTCATGATCGACGTACACAAGCGTGTGCATGCCGCCAAACTCGCCATGGGTCTCATTGGTGGGGGAGGCGGCGCAAGTGTCGGTGGTGGTGTTGGTGGTGACCCAATCACCCCCGTCGCCAAAGACCTCGCTCGAGAGGCCTATGTTCTCTGCTTTGACGAGTTCCAGGTCACAGACATTGTAGACGCCATGATCCTCAGAAGACTCTTGGAGGAACTCCTCAGATATGGCGTCGTCTGTGTCATTACCAGCAAGTGAGTCCTACCTACCTCTTCGCTAAACTCCCTTATGCGTTTTCAGTCGACGTCCGGATGAACTGTACAAGAATGGCATCCAGCGCTCTAGTTTCATACCTGCCATTGACCTTCTCAAGACACATTTCCATGTCACTGATCTCGACTCTGGAACAGGTCCCTGCCTTCACCTGCTTCCACCAAAAAAAAAACATTGACGTCCATCTCACAGACTATAGACGTATACCCCGTGCACTCTCGCACGTTTATTACCATCCCCTCACACCGGAAAACGAGGTAGAAATCAACAAGATTTTTGATTCACTCACTTCCCCACCTTTCCCGTCCGACATCAACCCCGACCCTGTCATCCTCAATCGCCCCCTGTCCACATTTGGTCGTATCATCCGGATTCCACTCTCCACCTCCCGTGTCGCTCGGTTTACATTTGCTGAGCTCTGCGATAGACCACTTAGCGCCGCAGACTACTTGGAGATTACAAACACATTTGGGACTGTGTTTGTTACTGATGTAAAGAAATTGGGCGTTTCTCGAAAAGACATCGTGCGTGTATAATGAGTGTAGTCGTACAGGCTTCTGACTATACTAGGCACGGCGCTTTATTACTTTTATCGACGCTTGCTACGAATCCAAGGTGGGTTACTTCGTCTTGTATCCTTCACTTTCGTTGGCCGCGCTCAGTGACTCGTAACCCGCAGACAAAGCTCTTTATCTCCTCCGAGGTTCCCATCTACCAGGTCTTTTCAGATGACGCTGCCAACAGCGAGATTTCCGATCACATGCGAAGTGTTATGGACGATCTTGTGAGTCCTACCGTCCCTCTGGCCAACGGTTCCAGATACTGACTGACTTGTGCTTTCACAAAGGGTCTTCCCCCAGAAGTCGTCGGTGCATGCTCCATGTTCACGGGTGAGGAGGAAATCTTTGCGTTTGCACGTGCGTGTTCGCGCCTCGTTCAGATGGGTAGCCAGGAGTGGGCCGAGAACGCTAGGCGATAGGTCCACTCGGTTGTATCAGACATCGGATTCTTTTTGTTGGTACAGATCAACCAACTTGCGTGGTGCTTGGTAAAAAGCTTCAGCGGAAACTCGTCCGTCACCCTTTCTAAGACAGTGAAAATGACTTGAGAAACTAGTATACATCAAAACCTAATTCGGATACCCTACCAACGCATATTCGGGGTGACCAGAAACATGGAACGCGAGGCGATCACGTTCGGAACCAGACTCATCAGCAATGTACGGAGGATAAAAGAAAGAAAGAGGACATGACGGTTGCCCCAGAAGTCGAGAACAAAGAAAAAACTTGTAAAGTAATAGTCAATCGCTATGAGCAATAGTTTGGAATGAGACGATCACAAAACCGAGCGAAGGGAACCTCGGAAAAAGACATGGGATGAGAATGCGATTAACGATTGCGGACACCAGAGACAACGGAAAGTAAATAATATGGAATGGTAATCTGCAAAGTGGATGCGGTTTGAGAAAGTGAAAGATGGGTTGGAATGGGGTTGAGTTGTCAAACATGTCATGGTGGAGGTAGTAAGTACAGATATATAGGATGCGCAGATGGTTTGCTGTAGATGCTTCATGCTTGTTGGAAAATATTGAGCGAGTTTAATAATTCAGCCCATTAACCGGCCCTGGTGGCCTCTACGGTGGAAGATGAAGGCGACAAAGCCCGATGCGGGAAATGCTGGGTGTGACCATGAGCCAAAGGAACATCTGAACTCGAATGATCGGGTATCATAGAATGCGAAGATGGGAGGAGGCCTGATTGATCAAGAGGGGACGAAAGCGGTAGTCCAAATGGAGAAAAGGCCCCTCCAGCACCGTTGAGAGAAATGCCAAATGCATGGGACCCACGAGGAAGAGTGGTCCCATTTGTCGAGGAAACCATATTAAAACTACCGGAGGGTGGTGGTGGGGAGACAAACCTCGGGGGAGGTGGCGAACGTGTATATCCAAAGGTAGAAGGTGGTGGTGATGTTGCAGTCGAATTGTCCCGCCTGATGTTTATGATGTTGGAATCGCCATCAGAACCTTGTCGGAACTGCAGCGCCTCCGTCTGAAAAGGGGAAGTAACCCCAGAGTGAATACCCTGCTGTTGTGATGACGACCCGATGCATGTGGTCGGAGTGCGCACACCTAAGGGGTTCTTGCTGTATGACAACCGGATTCCACCATTTTTGACAAAGCCACCAAGGGAGTTCCCGTAAAGTTCATTCAACGCCTTCGTAGCATAGTGAACATCCTCAAACTGAAGGTTAAAGTTGTAAGGACCAGGTAGGGAAACAGGTTGGAGAAAGGGTACCTCAACAAAGCACATTGGACCATTGCTCTTTTGCCTAAAGCAGAGCTTCCGATACCCGGGGCGTCGAGAAAAGAGTTCCCTAAGACTATCCTCGAGATAATTTGCGGGATACCCTGCGCCAACAGGACTGGTCGGAAGGTTTCCGACATATAGGGTATTGATAGGTGGGTTCTGGTCGACGAGAGTATTCCTGGGGTGGACGCTCCCTATAGTATTTGGCATTCCGCTACTCGAAGAACTGGTGACATGACCGCCTGTAGAAGAGCTAGCAGCCGAGCTTGCATGCGAGGCAGGAGATGGCAGTTGCGGTGAAGTATTCCCAGTACTAACCTGCTCGCTGGTGCTAAGAGTGAGCGAAACGGGCCCGCCTTCATCAAGACCACCAGTGCTTGACGTAGAGCTCGAAGGCGGTGGAGGGGGACGACTAACTACTGGTTCATCAGCAACAGATGCATACGCTTGCGTCGAACGCAAGACTCCTGACCGATGAGCAGGGAGCATACCATCTTCGTCATTCGACGACGAGAACGGTATACAAGGATTGGAAGGCGATGTGTCCCGAGGTGAAGATGCCCTAGGGACGACCGGGGCTTTGCGAGTTCCATAAAACGAGATAAGAGAAGAGTACGTAGAGTCACGTTCGCGAGGTGAGGGTTGATCCCAAGGACCAACTACAACATCACGCGGCACGCTCTCGTTGTTGGCCTGTGCAATGATGCTACCGAAACCATTCCCAAGCACAGAATTGGGTCCCGAGCTTGTGATATCACCGGAAGCGCTACCAGAGGGTGAAAGAAGGCTGGTCTGTGCATTCCTGGAGAGAGATGAGGAATGGAAGGCATCGTAAACAGCAGGATTCCCCGACAGAATTCGAAGGGGTTCGCCATGGGCTACTTTGAGTTCCTTTCGCCTAAGCCTTTCTCGCTCTTCTTCATCAGCAAAAACACGTTCTCGCGCGCCTCGACCACCAATACCCATTCCAAGGTTGAGGCTGACAAGCGCCTCTCGTCTCCTCTCTCGGTCACGATCGCGATCCCTTTCTCGTTCCTCCTCACTGCTATCCCCGAGCCGTCCTTCCCGCCATCCATTATTGATGCTGTTGTAGCCCATTGCGCTCAACGCATTGAGCTCCCTTTCACGCACAGCCAAGGGATCGCCCGCATTCAGCGAGGTAAGAGCATTCATGTTCACGTTGGAGTTGAGACTGAGACCAGCAGCAAGACCAACGAGCGCGTCGGGAGTGACACCAAGACCACCCAACGCACCAAGACCCCCGACGCTATTATGCAACCCAGCAATGGTGCTCAGGTTGCCGCCAAGTGATACGCTGCCACCACTTGAGCTAGTGCCACTAATACCAACTCCGCGCTTCGTGTGGAGGTTTTTCTTCGCCATCTCTGCTTTGAGCACAGCACCTTTCTCGATGTCAACCCGACGTCCCTGAAGTATATCCCTGGCCTCCAGAGCTTCTTGCCGAGTGCGGAATTTAGCAAACCCGATTATCTGCTTGCGAGGAGGTTGTCCACCCGGACCTTGATAATGACTCGATTCATCATTGAGTGAAACTGGCAAGGGCGGCCAGGAAGTGGTGGGACCGTCCCGGCCGTTATCAACCACCACGCCTCCTTGGTTGACGGTGACTATGTTGTAGGGGTCATTCGGGCCTGAATTAAAGTATGAAGAATATGAGGAGCTGCCGCGTAACGGAAGCCCAGAAGGAGTGCCACCTGAAGACCCATAAGCGGTATACTCCTTGTTGGGAATCTTAAGCGTTGCGGCCTCAAAGCCCGAGGAGAACGTAAACATGTTTTGAAATTCCCGTTCCTAACAAGGAACTTGAGCGAATATACGCTTCGAAAAGGTGACTAGATAAACAAACCTGCATATCGTCTGGAAAGCCGACTACAAAAATGGTGGATATTTCTTCCTGTTGACCATTCTGTGATTCGACGGTAACATTCAACTGACCAGAGGCACCCAGGGTTCGAGTGGTGCCCTGCACACTGACTGTTCCACTGCTCTGGAGATGAGGACCATAAGGCGTCTGGCTCTGAACATGTACACCATTCAAGTATGGTATCTGGCCAGAGCTGCTTTGGGACAGCGGGTGGTAAGACTCGTGCAATTGCGCTTTCGTCGCGTGCGGTTGCAGAAATGGGTCTAGGGTAAACTGCTGTGATATCTTGCCCACCAAAGGAGGGCTGCTCCCGAAGTCGATTCCTCGAGACTCGAGTCCAGAAGATACCGAAGATCCTTGCTGAGACTGTTGGGAAAGCTGATGTTGGATACCCAGCGGATGACTGGAATAACCTTCGGAAGCGCTCGCAAATGATTGCGAACCGGGTGTTGTGATTTGGCGCATACGGAAGGAACTGGGAGGTGGATTACCAGAACTGGAATGAGACGGGTGTGTGCCATTGACAACGTTATAGGTGCTGAACGACGACCTAAAAGGACCAGCTCCGAAATCGCCAGGTGATTTGGCCCCTTGAGGCGGAAGTTTAAATGAGATATTTTCCGACTCAGTGAGATAGTCCGATGAATGAAAAGCATTGTTACTGTTGTACACCGAGTGACTTCCGCTTTGCGCAAAGACCGACTCTGAAACTGGAAGCCGGTGATTGCCCTCAACGTTGTGGGCCAATTGTGATGAGCGAGGAAGAATGTCATTGTGGGTATGACTGCTGCCATAATCAACATTAGATGGGGAATCGGAACGGCCTGAAGGAAGACGGAATTGAGTGTCGGGAGAAGTAGCGCCCGAGTCTGCGTTAGAAGTAGGCTGGGACATGGCAAATGACTGTTGGAGAGGGAATCGATGAGGTTCTGCGTCACCTTGAGCGTCGAGAGAGTCCAGTAGAGAGCGATTGATGAGGTCTTCTTCAAGAGGCTGTGACTGAGGAGTCGACGGAATGGGAGCTGAGGGCGCCAGGGTGGAGAAACTGAGAGATCTGGAAAAGAATTACAAGTGGTTGAAGTTATGTGATAGACTAGTAATTGAACATCAACAGTCTGAGAGACCAACGCGGACAGTAGAAGTGGAGTGGAGGGTAGCGCAAATACGACTGCTGATATGGATACAATGAAGAGACAAGGAGGGAATGAAGATGGTGTGCGAGTTTAAAATGCTGTTTGACGAGACAGAAGCTATACACGGCGGCGAGAAGGTGGTAGCAACGACGGACGACGTGCACGACGCGTGGGACTGGTTAAATAACAGGTTGATTGAGGGCGGATAGTCGGCGATGAGCAACGCCGGAGAACGAGGCGCACGACGAGGAAAGGGCAAGCTAGGCGTGCGACACGACGACGACGGCTTTGTTCGCTGTGGCTGTCGACGGCGATCGAGTTGTCAAAGTGTGAAGGAGCAAAGGAAGCGCGCGGGGCCGACGCAGAATCGACCCAAAAAAAATCAACAAACGCCAATATTTGGGTCACACTGGTCACGCATATTCCCACGCACGGACCCTAACCTTATGCTATTCCCACGCTTGTAGTCTCATTGTATTGCACTTGAAGAGCTTCGTTTGAGACCAGTTGTGGTTTATGGCGCCTTGTTGAGTAAATTGGGTCTCAGTAGATGTGTAGAGAGACCTGAGAAGAAAAGTATTTGGGTGATGGCGAACACCGTCAGGTGGTCTCGAGACCCCCCAAACTGTGACTCGCTTACCCGACATTAAACCGGCTCAACAATAGTGTATTCGAAGTGCCACCTCAAACACAACTAACTAATAATCCAAAGCCAACTGGGTACATGTCTGGCACAAAAATAAATAGACATGATCATATACAGTACTTGTCAAAGCATATCGGACAAATGGCGGCCTGGACAATTGCTAGATGCCTTAAAATCTAGTTCGCTCTCCAAGGAAATACTCACCTGTGCATGTGCTGCCTGTCATACTGCACTGTGTAGCGCCTTCAATGCCCCGAGCAGAAATAAACAAGCAACGAAGCCGATGGCCCAAAAAGCTGCGCCAATAAATCTCCACTTGGCTCTCAGCGTTGCTGCCTCTATGGAATAGGGTGAATGTGGATCATAGTACGGCAACAATCCAAGGGCTGGCTGAGGTGTGGGCCCAAAAGATGACGGGACGGCAAACTGCGGGCCAGCAGTCGAATTGAACAAGGGCTGTTCCAACGAGTGTTGGGATGGTTGGGATGACCGTAGGCCCTGCTGGCTAGGTACAAGTACTGAATATTCGGGAGGGGGGGTGTCGGGGTTCGCGCCGTGCTCGCAGTGTAGTTCTGACGAGTGTGCATGGGGTGACATTGTCGCTTCATGCAGTCTTGGGGGTTTATTTCGACCTTTGGTACGACGTGGAATTACTAAACGGTCATTAACAACTTACTTATGAACGACAGTAGTCTGTTGATGATCACAGTCGCCAAAGTTCCCCCAGGGTGGGCCTGATCAATCACTTCAGTGATCTGATCCGAGTTCATCGGTCGTTAGTGACAAGAAAACTGAACTTGATGCATTGATAAGCGAGTGGCGAGTTGCAAAGAGCATTCCTACATCCTACTCCCGTCAGGTGGCTTGCATTGATTTGTGGTGTAATTTCTCCCTAGCACATCGACGCGCATGGTATCGCCATCATTCTAACTATGGTATCAAATTATGCCTAGGTGCCTACGACTAGGCAAGGATAGTACAATCACAGGGTCATCGGGTCCAGAAAAAAGGGGGTGTAGTTATCTCTCGAAAAAGATTGGTCGAAAGTGGTGGTCATCTCGTGGTTTGATCATCTCCCAGCGTACAATCTTCGGTGCGGGTGTGTGTATTTGACAAATGAAAAGAGTCTCTGTTATCCGAAATTGCATCACGGAATAGCCGAACTGGATCAACAGATGACAATTCAGAATCTTGTAAGGGTCCAGAGAGGAATAAATCGGGATGAACCAGCCCCGACGGCCACTGTGCCATCATGGGATTCCGGGCAGGTGAAATGCCAGGAATCCTAGATGGGTCTGACTCGTGATCCCAGTACGAATTGGTCCCCGCATTTTGTTGGACCAAAGGCATGCTAAAGCGATCGAAAGGTGACGGCACCGCCGGGATAAACATAGTTGGGTCACTATCCGGGGGTACCTGAGGAAGATAACCATCATCAGGGTTTGTATAGTTGGGCTGGAAAGAATACGCTGATGGCTGGGCGCCAGCGTGACCAAACTGCCACTCAGGAACTTGTGATGGCATGGTATCCTGTAGCTGTCCGCTCGGAATGAGACCAGGGCGGGAAGGACTGACACGGGGCTGAGTATTGGTCAGAGTGCGATCCATATCCCAGAGACTGAGATCGCTCCCGAATGATCCACGGTCGTCTCGACTCAGCGTTCTATGCGGGAGGCGCGGTGGATGAACCAAAGATCCTGATGTATGCAGTCGAAGATGCGACTGCGCAGATTGCCGCCGTGGAAGTGACGTTGTACTAAAGCGTGTCGAACTCGATGGTGCAGAAGGTCCAGCGCTCTGGCGCATCGTCGATGCGATGTCGTGAGGGTGGTTTGGCAGGTGATGCACATATTGAGGTATAGGTGTCTTGGGCCGAGGAGTTGGGTGAATCGCACCCGTTTGCATGGCCCGTGGGGATGAATGGAACAAGCTGTAAAGTCTATTTGGCTCGGAAGCTGTCTCCTCTCCATCGTCTTCGTCTGTGAGGGTCATTTCAAATTGTGTTGGTGATGTTAGCACGGGTCCTATTTCAGACATCCCATCAACGCTGAAGACGCGCGTGGAGAAGGCGCTTGGGCCGTGAGGGGCACGATAACCCGACCAACGTTGTCCCCACACCGGGAGCTTGAAGACAGTGTTAGTGTTTAATTCAAACCAAAGTTCAGCTGTGACTTACACACTCTGGCGGAATATCTCGTAGCTCATTTCCGATTACTCTCCCGTAGATCATGAGGGTGATGAAAGTGTGATGGGCCAGGAAGGCGTGCTGTGTCCCTTCGGTCAACAGGAAGGACAGTCATGCCGCAAATTATAAAGGACAGTCCGGTAGTATGACGTGTTGGCTGCTACCGGGGATGAACAGCCTCAGGTGCGCCTGACTGTACTGTTTTCACTGGCACCTGTATGCTGACACTGGGGCCCGACATTAAAAAAACGTGGCTACCGAAGGTACAAGTCATGCGCCGGTCTTCCGGTGATGGCAGAGGAGCGAATTCGCGTCATTGCAGTGCCAGGTCGGGTAGACGACTTCATGACAGACGCTGCTGTACAAGTATATGTGAGAGTAATACTGGCTGGCCTGGCAAAGAAGACCTACTTTACCGAGTTCATGAGTGAGCACAACAATGAGAATTTTGAGGGTTGGCATCTTTGCTACAGAAATGCACAAAAGTACATACCGAGACGGTGGGTGTATCACCGTGAGCGTTGAACGCCTCGAGGAAACCTTGCGCTCTGTGGCGTCACCAGTCTATACCTGTGGCAGTGAAGTCGTGAAAATCCGGCACCTTGAGCGTCGGTGACCACTGTGAGTCGGTTCACTGTGCAGAACCGCCTTCGATTACCGCACACCGCTGTTCGAGGACAGGTGCAACGAGGTAAAGGTGAGGCATTTCGTAGACATTCGGAAAATCCAGACGGCTGCCTGCAGAGGAGGTAGAGCGACGTAAGTGCCTGGCATTCCTCGTCAGGTCCGACATTGCACCGATTTCGAGACACAGGTTCCAACGGTCTCGTATCCGCGTTTATGCCGAGCACTGGAGACCCGCGTCTGATTTCGATGGCACTTCTGCTTTCGCGGGAGTCGGTGATAAATACAGGCAGGAAGTAACCCTGTTGCAACCTGCTGTGATGCACTCCGATTGGCCTGCAAGAGACATGAAGAGGAAAGTGGGCTAATGTACAGTGAACGAGACAAAGCAATTCTATATCTTAGTACACCTTTCCCTTCCAAGTACCAGACTGAGAAGAAGAGGTGCTCGAGCTTTTAACGACTGCTGGAGCCTCACCACGTGTAATCTGACGAGATGCAAGTGTCGACTTCCTACCCTTTATAGTCGAGTTATTTGCCGTGACAGATCCCACCCTACTTCGGAGTGTGGCCTGGGACGCAGTTGCAACAGTGCGACTGCGAGCAGAGGCAATCCTCGACGGCAAGGCATTTTGTGCGCCACCCATTCCCCGCAACGAGGGACGTACGGTGGATTTGCGCTTCACCGGGTCCAATACCCTTTGTCTCTTTGCCTTTGTGCTTTCATCGTCTTCAACAGGTTGATTTTCGTCTTCGTCTTCGCTCGGGCTCGATTGCAATGGGTCTTGGGATACAACAATTGGACCGGGTCTTGCGCGCAGAGTGCCATCTCGGGATTGAGGTATTGCCAACATATTCAGAGGTTTTCCTCGGAAAGCACCACGAGAACGCTTTTGTCCAGCTAAAGACGAGGATCCAGAGCTCAGAGAATCCGATGACCTTTTCGTCCGCAAAGAAGTTGCGTTATCGGTGGTTGCGATAACACCAGTCAAGCTTTCTGTAGAAGAATATGCTCCGGATGGTATCACTTGCGGGGAACGATAAGGGGTCCTCAACGATATACCAAAGTCATCCTCGCTTAAACCTGCCTCACTACTGCACATGCTGTCATCAAGAAGGGTGTCCTCGTCTTGTTGTTGGGTAATGTCGTAATTCAACTGACATTTACTGGCCCCTAGAAACATTCCATTGCTGTTGCTTGAGTTGCCAATAAGGCCGGAGTGCTCCTCGTGTTGCCTCCCAAGCAGCTTGCCAAAACCCTCATCGCCTTCAGGAATTGGAGGGTATGCAGAGTCATAAACAACACGATAGTTATTGCCTGGTCCATTGGAAACCGGACTTGGAAGTGAGGCCGACGCAGGAAGTGGTGTGGGTGGATATGCAGATGGGAATGCTGGGTATGTCCTCCATTCGGGAGAGTGGTACTCAGGAGCTATCGCAGGCGGGGGGTGGAATACTTGGTGTGCATTATCCCCAGACAAAGTCTGAGAATACCGAACCGGGTCGTGAGACGAACGTTCGTTATACGCAGGGAGCGATATCGCAGACGCCGATTTCAAATGTCGATCACGAAGAGTCTTCGAATGGAGAGGTATGTTTGAACCTGAACCACCATTTGATCGTTTATTATCAGAGATACTACGAACAGACCCGTGACCCTCGTTCTGGACACGAGAGGTCTGCTCAGCAGCAGAGTGGTCAGCAGAAATTGTGGGATTGATTGCATGTGTCGAACTGTCGGAATTGGCTGAGCTAGTGCGAGGGCTGGAAGCAGTCCCGTCTTGCTCTCCTAGTTCTCCATCGCGCGTGGAAGAAAACCAAAACGATGAGAGAATATAATCGAGCGGAACTTGCGAAAGAGCAAAAAAGAAATCCCCTACGTCGCATGAGATCTCCAAGATTGGATCTACAAGTGAGGCGTAGGGCTTGATGAAGGGACGAAGAACGTGAAGAAACAGGGGTTCTGCGCCCTGCAACATTGTCATCTGTGAGGGCAAAAGAGTCTATCTGATTTCCACTTACTTTGGCGCGGGTCAAGAGGAGAAAGAGTAAGAAGACTGATTTGATTTCACTGTAAAAGGGTAGGAAAATACCAACGAGCCGGTCGAAAGTTCTCTCGTATGCGGTATAGCAGCACTACAAAAACAAATGAGAACTCGACTAGTGACCTATCCATTCAGAGTTACCCAGACGACCCAGACAGCCAGACAACCTTTGAGGTCCCTCTTCCTTTGGGTTATGGCACGGACACTCGGCTGGCCACCTCGTCGTGCGGATGGAGGGGGTGGCTTTAGGGTTTTGAATGTTTCGTAGACATTCAAGAAGACGACAAAGAAGCGGAGGGCTGGAACGACTAGGGGCATTGTAAGAATCGGTAGTGTAAAGGGACAAGGGGAAAGGAAAGGTGGAAAGGTCGATGTGCCAGGTGTATCAACGAGCGAGCATCATGGCTAAACAATATTATGTAAGCGATAAGTGAGTGTTGAACTATTTGGTTAATTACACAAAATTCACACGGTGCATCATGCCCAAGATACGAACTACAAGGACAAAGAAACCGCCCGAAGGTTTTGAAGACATTGAGAATGTAGGCATCCCATGACACTACGCATATTGGACGCTTATTTGCGCTAGGTTCTCGACGACTACGCGAAGAAGATGAGAGATGCTGAGAACGAGTCCCATGAGGGCAAGCGCAAAGCAGAGTCGCTGTGGCCCATCATGCGCATTTCGCACACCCGTTCGCGATATATTTATGAGCTTTACTACAAGCGCGAAGCTATATCCAGGGAACTATATGACTGGCTACTGAAGGAGGGATATGCGGACGCCAAGTGAGTTCCCTCTGCATCGACATCCCCGGGGCTGAACTGCATAAGTTTGATCGCCAAATGGAAGAAAACTGGCTATGAAAAGCTATGCTGTTTGAGGTGCATCCAGTCAAAGGTAGGCAATCTCAGCCACTCTGTACACCCGACTAATGAACGTTCAGGACATGAACTACCAAGGCTCAACCTGTATCTGCCGTGTGCCCAAGGCTCAGATCCGCGCCAATACTGTAGTGGAATGCGTGCACTGTGGTTTGTACACGTATATGTCCTTATCATGTCGCGACTGAATGGACGGACGCAGGTTGTCGTGGTTGTAGTTCCGACTCGTAAGGAGAAAACAAAGTTTACTTGCAAGTATGCCCTCGACACCATATGTGTTATCTGTGTCCGTCTACCTACATTGTGTCGCTTTACATATCACCCCGCAGCTATATCTTTGAAACCACAATATTGGTGCACTGCACCATTAGTCGGTTCAGCCCTGTTCGATATGAACCTTGTAACATGCCAGACTTGTATGTACCTTGTTCTAAGACGTACAACGACCGTCTTGTTCACCGCTTGCTCTACGAGCCAAGTTTGTTGTCGTCAGTTGCTACCGCAACTCTATCCTTGTACCGAATCCGGGGCTCGTTCTCTTTGCCCTCAGTCCGCTGGGTGACGATTTGCGGTGAGTGAGCATCATATAAACCGAAGATTGAGACACTCCAGAATTCCTCGTTGCCATCAGTCAACGATAGCAGCTGGTGAGTGACATTGTTTGCTCTATCTCTCCAACAAGAACTTGAGATATAGTGGTACCAGGAGAGTTCTTACCCCTCAAGAGTGGCCAAGTCAAGGAAACCGGAATGTCGGCTTCTACTAGCCTAAGGAGACGTCCCCATTGCCACAAGTGTGGGTCACCGATGCAAGGCCACAGGCGGAAGAACGGAATGTTCATGTGTCCAGACGAAATCACAGAAAGTGTTACCAGTACTCGCAAAAGCCATTCCACCCCATTCCCGTCACCCCCAGCCTCGCCTAAAGGCTCACCTCCTACATCACCACCACCGTTGCCGGGTTTCTCGCCTGTGCAGGAGAAGCCGATTTTTAAGCCTCCCCCGGGCAATCGCTGGCATTGGAGGAATCCAAATTGGGTTTCTCCGCCTCGTAAGATGCGTATGTACACCCCAAGTGATGGAGAACACGGATCTCTTGCCCCGACTGAACCTGTTACGGAGCCCACCACGAAGGGAGCCCACCACTCTCCGGATGTGATACGAGTAGCAGAGGAGGGGGCGACTTATTCAGTTTCTTGGTCTAGAGATGACGACGACATTCGCGGTGGGGAAGAGTTCGAGTACTCGTATCATTCAAGCTCGCTATCTCCACGGTCACTTTCACAATCTCCCGCCACCAATATCAGCCTCAATACTGCGCTACGTGCTAGCACCCCTTTGTTCAAAGTGTTCCGTACGCCCCGTGAGGACCTTGAAGGGGTTCGACGGACTGCTCAACTCGAGGGGAAGCACATCGCTATCATCAACGCACCATTTGCTTATCGTGCAATCGCACGAACGGCATCGGATAAAGCGAACGGCGCAGTCTGGGTCATCGTCAGTGATCGTGTCGAAGACTTGAAGTATGCGATCGACTCTCAACAAGGGGGCATGCCCGGCACGCTTTTCGAGGAACCACCGACCAGGGGCGTGGGTTTTCTTCAGGTAGTGCTTGCTGGCGTTGTGGGTGGTCTTATGGTTGCTGCTGGACTTGCTTACTTGTAGCATTTTGGGGCTCTCTGAGAACTGGAAAAGAGAAGTTTGTTAATACCACCTATGCCTTTTTCTATGTATCATCGCTATGTGTATGCCATGCAATATGCCTCTATGTTCAGGCGCCCCAGACGTGTGCCAGTGGCGTTAATTAAAGAGTACAGTCCCGTAATGATGCAACAATACAAGACGCCATCCGCACCTCCGTAAGCACATAAGTTACCCCACCAGACCTTCAACCGCCAGCAAGTCCGTCAACGAGGGCACCTCAAACAGTCCAGTCATCTAGTGTCCCATACCCAGGCCTCTCTCCCCAACCCCTCGTCATCCTCTCCTCCATTCTTTCCTCTCGACTCCCCACACCAATCAGACCACCCGGAGACAGACTCCCACCAAATAAAGTTTTCAACCAATCACCTCCTGTTTCTCTGTCGCTGTTTTTCCCTTGCTTGTTCTTCTTTCTGCTTTTCCGACCCCTCAATTTAGAGGTACCAGGTTGCAAGCCCGAGTATGATTCTGGAAGCTCTGCGAAACTGATACGCTTTGGCGTTGGAGCCTTGGAAGAAGGTACACTTCCCATCACTCTTGCTACCCCGTTTCCAAATATTTCAGACAGGCTCATCGTACTAGGCGACGGGGAAGGTGTTGGAGGTATGGAGTGCACCTTCAGCGAGGAGTGTGTGGGAGGTGATGGAGGACGAGTAGACAATGAATGACGTCCCTTCGTGTACAGTCGTGATATAGACGCCGTAGCTGTCGAGGTGCCTTGAACCGGAGCAGGAGGGGGTGTGATTGGAAGAAAATTTGGGACGCGGCGAAGTTTCAAATCCCCACGCCGAAGGGAATTTACAGAGGTCAAAGAGGAATGCTCGTCGAGAATTTTGCGCAATGATTGAACTGTTCGATACCCAGTCGGACGCTCGGAAGATTCCGACGATGATTGCGAGAGCTCTTCGTCAGTAGGCATCATGTGCAGTGACGAGCATGGGATGGACGACATGCAGGATGTCTCTGAACAATGTCTTAACATCTGTGTTTGTGATCTCGATCGACCGGGATCTCCAGAAGTGGGGGGAATCCGTTTTGACAAAGGTGAAAGGGAAGACTTTGTACCCCGACGAATGCTGGTAGATGTACACCCGACCCGAGAACGAAACATCCGAGGAGGCGTCAGAGACCCCGAACGTTTGACAAGATTCGACAGAAGATGGTAAGCAGGAGTATCACTCTCTAGTTGGCAATTCTCTGCCACAGGTGCCCCAGATTCCCCAGATTGAACAGAGTGAGAGGATCCGGATGCCCGCAACCCCAACGTAGAAGGTAATGTTATCAGACATGGATCCGCAGTAGACTCGACATACTGGGTAAGCGCTCTCGGAGCCGGTGCTACCAGAGCGTCACGAGAAGGATGGGAGTGCCAGAGATGGGAAAGCGAAGGCACATCCAACTCCAGAACCGACGGTTTTCTTCGATGTCGTAGGTCAGGTATTGTGGTCGTGGGTAAGCTTCGACTAACGGTCCCTTCGTCCAAATAATTTCTCTCTTCCTCTCCAAATAACCTATCAACCCCTTCTGATATCTCCTCTAGGTGTTCCATCCATGTTTCATGTACTCCACTGTTCAATCTGATCCGAGTGGACAAATTCCGAGCGCGCACCTCCAGGAAATGATCGGAGTCATTGTCAGAGGAGACGAGCGCAGATAGACTGGACTGCGCGGACATGGTAGTCCGCAACAAGATATTGGACATCTCGAGAGCGTGTACACTGCGTTCAAGTAGCGTGTCAAGGAAGGGATCGGAGGCGGGCGCACGGACCAACTTTCGTCTACGACTATGTGTAGGCGACGGTCGAGGAAGGGGATGGACAGGATTATGTTGTACATGAGCAAAGTGTTCTTCTTGGTCACCTTCCGTATCTGCATCCGCCTCGTCCGCAGATTCCGGGTAATCTGGAGGGAGGTCGGAATCCGGGAAAGGGAGTAGGGTAAAGGTCCTGTTCCACCTAGGTGGTGATGAATATTCGGGAAGGGTCTGAATGGTGTCTGAGGACAATTTTGATGTAGGAAATCGTTTGCGCTGGGGTTTCCGATGTACAAGGTCGATACTTGGATTGCTATAGACAGAATGTAACATCCTACGTCTCCCGAGTAAAAAGGCGAGACGTGCGCGTGAGGCCCAAAACGCTGAAAGAGGCCACCAACAGCAGTAGGCACACGGGTCAGGTCGTGGTCGAAGGAAGGGAAATGGGATAAACTACAGCACGCACCCCTCAAGGCCACAGGCGAGTAGGCGAGAAAAGCTGTAGTGACTAAGCGTGAATGCCATGACTCATTCTCTCAGCTCTAGTAGTGGAACACGAGAGTATGTACAAAACCACGGGACCATGGTTCAAACGTTCGGGTACTAGTGCTTCAAATAACTCCCTCGGGACTACGAATGAAGAACTTTCATAAATGCCAATACTGAACGACAGATATGTACTGAACAGTTCCTTTGAAATGAGCCATGGTACCTCAAATTCGTCGTAGTAAGCGATGGAGACTGAGTACTCTACATTTCTAAGTTCTAGCGCACACATACATATTACACCTCAGCACAAAATTAATGACACGGAAAACGCAAGACTGGTTCACCGCACTCCTTTGAAATGCGTCCACCATCTAAGGAATTGGTTTGCTTCGGGCACCTCAGATAAGTACACCCTCAAGCACAATCGGCTCGGGCAGCGAAAACTTGTCGAACGGGCCAGCGATCTTCTCTAGGGCATACTTGCTGTTCCGATAAAGTGAAATACCCGGGAAATAAAATTTCCATGTCGTCCAAAGAAACCAGCGGCCATGTTGGGCGAGAGTAGTATCATAGTCGACTTGAAGCAGGATCGTCAACGCGATTAAAAGAACGCCGCGGTAGCCATACCTCTCAGTGCTTCACGCAGGTCCAGCCATTTCTTTGTCACGTCAGTTAGGATAACGTCAGCTCCCCAACGTACACACTTGATCAGGAGTCAGCGTTGAAGACCAAGCTTGGAACAAAGACGACTGACTTCCATCATATGTTCTGGTTCATTCACCGTCCATACCATGAGCTTCTTTCCGGCAGCTCTGCACTCTTGGCGGAAGCTGAACAACAAATTCACGAAATCAGTCAGACTGGACAACACCAAGTCCGCACTTACTTCAAACCACCACTCCCAGCTAACGCGGAGAATGCGATCGAAAACACTTCCACATCGTCCCAGAAGTACTTGCGTGCCACAGCAGTACTAACCCCGATATGTGACCGGCGGCAGTAAGGTAATCTTGCTTTTGCATATGCTACGAAACGCGGATGCCAAAGTCCAAGCAAGATGCGGGGTGCGAGCCTTGTTTCCCACTCTGGTTGCTCGGATATAATAGCGTGCATGAGTCGAAAGAGACGATCCGGATCGTTCTGCACTTTAACGTCAATGTTAAATCTTACATGCTGGTTCTCAGGCTGGAGGGCTATTGTGAGGTTGACAATGCCATAAGTCACAGCATACTGACTTTCATCAGCAGCGCAACGGTCTCCAAAAACGTGGGTATGGGCTGTATGGGTTCCTGTTTGGTGCGGACATGTTGCATGCCGTCTTCGCCGTTCCATTTCCGTTCTCGGATCAAACCTAAACCTCATTGGTCACTGGTCGAACGTGCCTCGATTGCGCGAGTAGGTACCTTTTGAGCCCGTCGTCCTGTCAAGAGCTTTATTTCGTGCACGTTGTGATGTGTTACCGAAAAAGGTAAGGAAGATCATCAGGCTGCCGCTCACCGGGATCGTGAAACATTACCACCACATCATCCGCCGAGACATGGACGTCTGGGACACAGGTTACGGGTAGGACCACCAAGGATGGTGATTAAATACCGCTCTCGATGCCTTCAGCCCCATCTCGTATAGCAGCTTCAAAGCTAGCGAGAGTGTTCTCGGGATATGTTGCAGAAGCCTGTAGAAAAAGCGTTGGGAGACGCTGCAACATTGACTTGAACACCTACGCCGCGATGGCCCCAGCATTCTGGACGATAGTCTTAGTGACAGGAAAGGACAAAGGAAGGCGCGTACCAGGCAGAATTACGGGTATCATTGGTCGCGAATGTATTCCACCAATGCTAGATGGAATACGGGGGGATTGGAGACACAGAAACGTAGAATGGAGCAGAGAGGATGGGAATGGAGCCAGGAGCTTATGTATTTGCGCAAACAATGGCTGAGAATGTCAATTACCGAAATCGCGACACACAAAACGTTTCTGGACCTCCCTTACCTCCATAACGTGTCACCGGAGAAAAAATTGACAAGGAATTGGAAAATAAGAACCCCGTGTTGTCGTAAAAAGGGGTCGTACGTGTGAGCGCGAAGCCCATACACAATTCAATGTGACCAGGTTTCATGCAGATGAGGTAGATGCGCTGCCCATTTGTCAAACCCCAAAATGAGCAAACAGCTTGTAATCTGGTGATCATAGTCTCAAAACGGATCATACCCGACACTACATTCCACAGCCAACGTCTGGTCCAAGACAAGCATACTGAAACGCTCGGCGTGCTGGCAAACCTGGTCGATGCTTGTGTCATAAAAGATACCCGTATGCGGTGGTGTTGATAATATTTGTCATGAGCTGCGCTTAGATGCGATCCCCGCTATCTGAATTACATAATTTATCGGACTCCTGGCCCCAATTAAGTTGCCCTGCTCGGCATGTCGGCTTCTTGTCACAGGTGCATGCTGTGCACACACGTGCGCGCGGCTTGCGGACAATCCCGGGCTGCCGTCATAGTCATGCACGTAAAAAGTCGGAGTGCCGCCCGATGCAGACGTAAGAGACGTCGACACAAGATTGGCCTTGGTCGTCCTACATAAAATGATATACGTACTCGAGCGAGTCAATGTCCCGAGCGTTTGGTATTGGCAGAACCATCTAACATACGTGCGCGTGTTGAACTAGGACGAGGGTATCATCAGAGCGCAGTCACCAAAGACATCACGGAATCGGTCTCCGGACATGAACCACGCCCTCGTCGTCCGTCTCCCCATACTCGCTAACACTTCCATCTGGTCGCAGGCTCTGCAAAGATCTGGACGGCTCACTGATTTCGCTCGGCGTCTCTTCGCTAGGTGTCGCTGGAATGCTGGGAACTGCTTCGTCTCTTACGCCTCCGCTAGACACCCTGGCCAATGATGGTTCTGGCGTTAATTCCTTTGGCTCGTCTTCTTCTTCGCCTTTTACTTTGACAGAAATATCGCATAGAGCCGCAAGCATCTGCTCTCGAGTGCGTGACGCAAGGTCAGCAACATCGCCAACCGTCAAGCCAGATGTTTGGATCGGTGGGAGGACTGATCATCCGCAGGGTTTTAGACAAAATGGGTTGATAGAGAACGATCGA
Source organism: Xerocomus spinulosus (assembly GCA_038094075.1). NCBI lineage: Eukaryota > Fungi > Basidiomycota > Agaricomycetes > Boletales > Boletaceae > Xerocomus > Xerocomus spinulosus. The sequence continues at coordinate 43,715 of JBBPTN010000017.1, read as the reverse complement.
CCAACCTCGGACCTTGATAACTCCTTGCCCAAATACACCCTTGTGGTAGAGTCTCCAGTAGTTCTCACAAACAACGGGCGTGACTGGCAGACCAGCTTGGACAGCAAGATGGAATGCCCCCTTTTTAAATGGCAGTAGGGTAGGGACTTCTTCATTGTGCCGTGTTCCTTCTGGATACATCATCAAGGAAATACTTTCCTTCTTCATTTCCTCCCCAGCAGCTTCCAAAGATACGTGTGCCTTGGTGCTGTTTCCCCGATCAATAAAAATCGCCCCAGACATATACATCCAGGGACCGAGAGGTGTCCACTGGAGTTCCCGTTTAGCCATAATAGATGCCTTTGGGGGAAACATTCTGTGTGGACATTAGCCAACAAACGGCCAGCACACGATTGAGAAGAAATGGCAACAGAGAAGAACACGGGGCGCTGACCTCGCCAAGTATAGAATATCAAGCATGCTCTGGTGGTTCCCCACCATGACTGCAGGCCTTGTTTGAAGGTATTCCTCGCCCTCTACCTCCACCTTCAATTCGAGTGCATGACTAACCAAGCTATAGAAGATCCGTGCGACGACATAATTGACATCGTGCCGACGACCGATGAGAGTCATACCGACCGCCACAACGACTCCCCATGCTGATACGACTGCAAGACTGCCCAAGAAGATGCTGACCCGCCAATAGTAACGGCCGGTCGGGGATGTGTTCGCGATGGAACGGAACAGAAGAACTGGAAGAGAGATGTAGGCTAGAGGTTTCACGACAAGGGTAAGAAAAGACATCTGCGGGTGGTATGTGGTTCAGGACGAGGCTTGGCAGGATTGCTACGCACGCTGAGCCCAGCAAACCTGGACGGGCTCCGAGGGAGAGACGTGGTGGGAAAATAGTAACATGTTTAGCTTATGCCAGCACTACAGCACTGCTTGCACAATGGACCAGACTCGTATTGTCAACTACGTTTTGTTTCGCAACGATTTGCGAGGTATCACATCTCCCAAAGGTGCCTTTCTCTTCCTCCCCCCTCCCACATGTCTTGTGCTCCGGTGGTTGGTGCTTATCTGTGCTTCATCGATTGGATGAGGCCTTTTAGACACTTTTTGTTCAAAGATCATATTGTCCCAGCCACCCTTGTCCGCCATTGCATGGATGGTATTCCAACATTCTGCAGGCACCCTCTGCACGCTGAGACGGCCACGGGTGATCAGAGGCATGGCTTGAAATGCAGGTCTCAGGAACCTGCCAACGATAGGGGAAAATAGCCACCAGCACACGTACCCTTGATTGCATTAATGCCATCCTCTCCCACATAACCAAGTTCCTCGGGAAGTTTAGCGGGGGCGAGTTGAGCAAGACGACGAAGGAGCGACAACGGGACGAAGTGATTTGCCCGTGCTACAAACTTTGCATCCACCATGAACCACCTGGGGTTGTCCTTGTCCGATTTCTGGCAGCATGACGATGGATGCAACAACGCTTTGCCGGCCATTTACTTGGGGTTCTCACCTGATCGAAATACGGATGTGTGCTGATGGACACGGTCAGTTTGCGCAGGGAATAGAGTAGAAAACCTTGCAAACCTATCCCATGCAGTATCTGTCCTTATTGTCAGTGGGTGGCATCAGAATTCCGGAGAAGTTTGCGCAGACGCACAATCCGGGTAAGCCTCTCTAGAGACCTGAAAAGCGTGGTGACTATCGTGAAATCGTGCAATTCCGATGCACAACACACCTCAGCAATGCCAGCAATGCCTGATTTACTACATGAGCTCGGGCATTTTATGAGTTGTTCACAGACCTGGACTCTTGCAATTCGAATGGTAGAAAAGAATCTACAACAACTTGAAAGGAGATTCGTAGTATGCACAGCTAGATACTGGCTGACCTTGTCTCCGAGAACCATTTCCTTCATGAGATTTCGGGCTTCATAGTTGCGGACGCCCTCCCACGGAGTCAGTCCCACCGACTCAAAGTCGTCAATGCTGAACTGCACAACAGTGAGAGACACCGGGCATTCTAGCAGCAAGTGAGGACATACCTTGACGTCCCTGCCTTTCACAATGCGGGAATCTGGCTCTGCCTTCATGAGCCAATATGTTGGTGTACTCTCTGCCATTGGTGATGTCAAAACACAGGTTGGGCCTCGGATTCGTACTCAGACTCGACGATCATTCAAGGTGCTGTGTAGGCTGCGTCAAACCACCATCGAACAGAAGGGTAGGATGACAGCAAGCCATACTTATGTTTTTCTGATTGGAAGCCCCACATGTTTCTAGGATACCTGTGCCAGGAACAAATCGGTTGCAATATAAGCTTGTGCTGCGGGAGAGCCGCAACTTTCTCTCACCCCAACCTGTATAAACTGGCAGCATCGGCGGGCCTCTCTTACGCAGCGAAATGTCAAGCTCCATCGACCGCAAGGACCGTATTCCCTCTCCGGACTCATCTCATGGAAATGTCGTTGATCATGATGCCCCTCCTGGTACGATTCTCTTCTTTTATCTCACTCTGTAGAAGGTTCAACTCCTCCAGTCACAGAAGAATACGGCCCTTCCAAGCATCATGTTGCAGAGGGAAAGGCCCATATGATCAATGTCCAGCCGCTCAAACGCAGTGAAATGCAGGTATGGCCCTAGCCATGGTTCTAGCAGTGCATCTGTTGATAGTGTCGCAAAGCCATCGTACGCGCAGGACCTGGGTACCGGTGAGGTACGCCCGCATTATGATCACGTTCTCGTTTATTCTGTATTCATCGCTCACGTTGTATAGGTAACCCATGGTGTCTACGGCTCGTTCCTCCAAGGCCTAGGCACTGTGGTTGGATTCTTTGGTGCAATCCCATGCTGCCCATGCCCAAACCCTTTTCGTAATGTCCAGCAAGGTGAGGCATCTCTTTTGTCGTCCTACTTCTTCTCAGACACCACTCCAAGGTTCGGTCGGCTTGGTCTCACGCTTTGGCCAATTTTACAAGTCTGTGGATCCCGGTCTCGTGCAGGTTAACGTCTGCACGGAGTCCTTACGAATTGTGGACGTCAAAATACAGATCAGTCCCATCGGCAGGCAGTCTGTCATCACACGTGATAATGTCAATGTGGAAATGTGTGTTTATTGTACATTTTTCATGATCTCTACTGATTTTGTGTACAGTGACTCTGTGATCTATTTTCAGATCACGAACCCATATCGCGCTGCTTTTGGCATCAGTGACCTCCGTCAAGCACTCGTTGAGCGCGCACAGACGACCTTACGCCACGTCGTTGGTGCTCGTGCTGTCCAGAGCGTCGTTACCGAGCGCGAAGCCATCGCCTTTGAAATCGCAGAAATTGTTGGTGATGTTGCCGACAAGTGGGGTGTCGCCATAGAGGGAATCCTCATTAAAGACATCATCTTCAGTCCCGAGGTCTCTGCATCGTTGTCATCTGCTGCTCAGCAAAAGCGTATTGGAGAATCTAAGGTCATCGCTGCACGTGCAGAGGTTGACTCCGCACGACTCATGCGTCAGGCTGCCGATATCCTGGCTTCTCCTGCCGCTATGCAGATCCGTCAACTTGAGGCATTACAGCAGATGGCTCGGTCAGCGAATAGCAAAGTCGTCTTTGTACCGATGCAGCTTCAGAGTGATATTGTCGGCCAATTAACCAGCGGAAACCAAGCTCCTTCGGGGGCGGGCGTCGTCCTTGGAGACGAGGTGGGTGAGGGTCTTGGTGCAGCTAGTCGTGTTGCTGTTTTGAACAGCATGTCCAATGTATAAACCATGCAACCACATGGTCGTATTTCGTTTCTTGTGATTTTCCCCCTTCGTCATGGTATCTTTTCCTGACTCGTGCTTCTTGTCCCTGCGGGTTGTATTTCTAGTCTTGTATGCTGATGGACTGTTCTTACATACTTTACATTCCGACAATCAAATACTATTGAAGACGAGCCTAGTGACATGGATGCTGGTACTACGTAGCACATTTGTGGGATAAATTTGGCCAAGAAATTTGTGCGCGCGTGCGCTTCGCCTCAGGCGCTGCATGAACACAACAAGAACAAGTGAAATAAGCTGACGACAGAGACAATACAAAACGTTATATACGACTGCGCATGTCGAGAGCGATCAGGGGTAACGAGAGCAAAGCCCAAATAGATAATCCGCTTTGTTAATGATTAGTTTGTAGGTCCCACCAGAAAGCTGGGCAGAGTGATCTCGAATAACGAAGCTAACACTCTGAGCTCAATGGGAACAAAAAGGTAACTATAAAACGAAGTCAAGATGGAACACATCGAGAAGCATTAGATGATCAAATGAAGTAGCGTTAAGGTGTTCAACAAGACGTGTTGCGCTCAGTGGGTTTGCCACTGGGTCTCCATGGGCTTCTGGAGTCCAAGTCGAGACTCGCTAGCGTACCGTTAAGATCGTGAATAGGATCTTGCTCGTGAGCATCATGGCGATTAGAGCGTCCCTGAGACGTGGTCTGGCTTGAGGTCGGTCGAGGGACTGACTCTTGACGGGAACTGGATCGGCTAGACTCAACTGGCCGCATCGAACCATCAAAGTAGGCGCCATATTGATGACAACTATTCGAGGGTCGGGATGGACCATTGGGGCGATCAGCAAGGGTATTTCCATCCAACACACCAGGATCAAACTTGGGAGGGAAGGTGTTTATAGTCTGTGACGAGGAATCTGTAGTACCCAAGTCAACGGAGGTCCCTTTACGATCATTGAGTGCATAGGCATTGGGGTCGGGTGAGAAAGGTGAGAAAGATGAATGAAACTGCGATCTGATGTGGTGATGTTGATTCACTACTTCCGGGCCTGCTGAAGAACGTGGCGGAAGGGAGGCTGTGTAAGTGTTGTGTAGTGTGTGAGCATCACCGCGAATTTGATTCGTCAAAGATGTCCGAAACTTTTCATCCGACGCTGCGCCGCCCCCAAAGCCGGGCTCGGTCACCATACGCGTGTCCGGACTACCAACCACGTTTATGCCATTGACACCAAACTTCTGTAGGAGTTGAAGAGCCTGTTCGGGTGACAGGGATACTTGTGCGGAAGCTAGCTGTGCTTGCAATTGTGCTTGTAACTGCGCCTGAAAAGCGGCCGCCTGGGCCGCCTGTGCTGCTGCCTGTGCTGCTTTATCTGAAAGGGGGATTGGTGACAATGGTAACGTGTGAAATTGGGCGCGTACATTGGCTCCTACCCCAACTCAAACGAATCCTGCTTCCGCCAATCGGGAAGCCTTGCATTTTCTCAATAGCTCTCTCTGCATCCGCCTTGCGAACAAACTGCACAAAACCACAGTGCTTTCCAACAGGGACTTTAACCTGTACACATATCATGTGAGCTTCGGGAAGAAAGAAGGAATGAAACAACACACATAGTGGATATCACCAAACGGTGCAAAGAATGTTCGCAGTGTCTCTTCCGAGATCAAAGGTGAGAGCCCTCCAACAAACACAGTCGTGTTATACGGATCAGTGGACGTGAGCTGTTCGCCATTTGGTCCAATTAGATTTCCCAGAATTGCGCGTGCTTGGGCGTGGTGCTTCCACGATTCTTCTGAGATCATATAACGTGGCAATGGACCCTCATGAGAGTCTTGCGCAACACCGGAGGTAATCGATGAAATACCGGCAGCATTATTTCCCTTGGATGTGGAACCATATTGCTGTGCGACTTGCGTTAGTAAGTTTGGAGCAAGATTGACCATTTCGTCCGAGGATGCGGGTGTGAGAGCACTGGACGAGACGCTAGTACTCGATGCAGAGCCGAGAGAGGGCACGGATCCCGAACCACTTGTGGTGAGTGATGATCCAGAACCGGAGGCCCCGACTGGAGTCGCCGAGGTAGACCCCCCACTTCCGGAAGAGGCTATCGGGGAGGAGACACTTCTTACTTGGTTATTATTCGCCAATGGTATCGACACTGCCAAGTTGCTGCCTCTTGAATCACCCGTGCGGGCATCAACAGGAAACTGAACCAATGGAAGGTCCAGAGGGGCCTGGTGTGGTTTGAACTTTGCCGTTGCAGGGGAGATCCGCACTGTGAGCAACAGGGTCAGAATTCAAGGTTGCGCTGCAAGGGGAAAAGTGGCCTACTTGGACGAGAAAGGCAATATAAGCCGTGCATCTCAATGAGAGCACGCTGTTGGTCTGCCTCGTCAGTGAATCTATAATGGATAGCTTTAGCTACATGGAGGCAAAAGGCTAAATTCGCTGCTCACCTAACAAAACCATACCCCCTAGACACGCCTGTGACTGGATCTAGCATAATCTTCGCACTTTTACAACTAAGAAAAGGGCGGATAAATTTGGGTTCGCGATCGTTTCGTAAACCAAGGACTGGATTTCGGAACACGGCCACTAGATCGGAGTTGGAGGTTTCAGGTGCGAGGTCACCAACAAAGATGCTATACTCCTTGGGGTACTGCTGATGGGCGGGTGATACAACCGCGCCGGGAGCAGAAAGGGCAGACGTGATGGAGGTGGGGATGGAGGATGACCAATTAAGGACAAAGGGTTTGCTTGAGTTGGGCATTGTGATGGGGGTAGTGTTGTTGTTGACCTGGCTAAGCACAGATGCCGCGATAGAAGGAGATGGGAAGGTCAAGAAGCAGTAACCTGGATTATTGGCTGGTTGACTAGACGTGTCAGAGGGACCGCTGGGCACCTTGATGCTGACAGGGTCCCAACCCATCAAGCCGCAAACTTGTTTTGCGTATTCTTCGTCCATCCAAGGTTCGAGATCAGTCCACCAGAGGGTGGAGAGAAGCAGGGTAGAATTAGAGTTGGTCGGCGGGGCAGGTGTACCTGAGGGAGCAGAATGGTCGCGAGAATTATAGATAGGTGGGCGTGGAAGCGACAGGTCGCACTGATCAAGGTCTGAAGCGGGGCTATGATAGACGGGTGAAGAGGCGAGGATGGCGGGTGGAGTAGGCACGGGAGGGGGATGGTGATGGTTGGAAGAAGAGAAGGAAGGCGTGTGTCTGTTGGATAAAGCGAACCAACCGTCTGGTTGGGTTGGGGGGGAGTTGAATTCCTTGTCCTGCATATGCATTCCGTATCGGGGGCTTGCCGAACTAGCCGAGTTGGGTGGATGCCCAGTGAAGGTGTGGGGGAAGGAGCGATCTAGCGACGGGGGAGAGGCAGGCGTTGCGGGGTGATAGTGAGAAAGATCGAGGTCTGTAGAAGAGCGAGGGTCTTGAAGACCGGGTGGATGAGAAAGATCATTGGAATCGAGGCGGGACATGGCAAGGGAATCTCGAGAGTCCTCCTGGATAAGAAACGAATAACTAGTGCACGAAAGCGGGTCAGAAGAAGAAGAAAAACAAGGAAAGGGCGACAGCAATGCGATGCGATGCGAACGAGATGGGAGTGATTTAAACGGGGGCTAAGATAAGAGGAGACCGCTTGAGAGAAAGGAGGGAAGAGGAGGCCTGAAACGAAAAAAAAAATAAATCGATTGGAGACAATATACGTCCCCTCGCGGAGAGTGTGTTGTCGGAGTTTTCCCAACCGTCAGGCTGTCTGTCAAGCTTCACTGGACTAGCAGTGGGAGCACAGTCACTCACAAGGGCCAGACTGGCATGGATATCCGCAGGGGGGTCATTCACGGAGCTGGCTTAATTCAGTATACAATAGCCAGGACACGCACCGCTATTCGCCCGGAATGGTGAACAATGCAGACATCACACATCTGGTCTAGTGGGATCGACGCCTCTTCAGATACTGCTTGCCTTTTGTGGGTCCATGTCGGTCCCACTGTGGCTGTGTGATCCCGGTGCCCACCACCACTACTCATCCCATCTCAACAATCCACTACAGATCCAATCCTAACCCTGCTGGCGCTAAAAGACATGCGTACGGACCCTCTGAGATCTGTCGCGTTGCTCTCCGTTGTTTAACCTGAGTTATGTTTATTACGTAATCACTGTTTCCTTTCGCCACCACCTTTGGTGGGTCTCCCAGCCATGCCCATCCGCAGACCGTCCGCGTCCGCTGGACAGCCCACCGCGATACAGACATCCTCGAGGGCCCATAGAAGTAACGATTCCCACCATGGTCTCGGCAATGGTCTCTCCCAACCCCCTTCCATCGCCTACTCTGCAGCCTCTGCGACTCCCCAGCAGAAAAATGTGCAGGCACTCATCAACAGAATAAAGAACAAGGCACGTGTTCTTCACGCGTCTCTCCTTCTCCAGTGTTCACCTCTCTCGCAGCTTCCCGTTAACTCTGGTCTCGCCCTGGACGTCGTCGAGGGCGATCCAGCCACCCAAGGCGCCGTCGATGCCCTTGTCGAGCTCGCATGCGGCTCTCTCGATATTATCGCATGGTCTCTCAGCGAGCTTCTCGAACGTCTCGCAAAGGTCCGTCGCTTCCTCGTTCATCGTCTTCTTCCTCACTCCCAAACAGCAAATCGACACCACCGGCGCGATGACTATAGAGGCACTCCAATCCCAGCTATTTATCCTAAAGATCTTGTCCGTATCCATGTCTTCCAGGTGGACCCTTCGGCAAGAAGACCACCCTCGATCCGCTTCTCGTACAAGCCAACCGAGCTCCATCTCTGGACAGACCATCGGGAATAGTAATGTTTCCGTCCCTTCGTCCGGCACATGGCACACCACGAATCCTCGTAAACCATCTTTAGAATTCTCGCCCTCCACCCCGCCTCTTCCGTCGGTAGAGATCGATCCACTCGACGACAACTGTGCTCGCTATGTCTTGAGCGTCATGGTTCTCTACCTTCGGCAAACCGCCGCTCCGGAGAGTCGTCTCATGTCTTCCTCCAACTTCGCTCCCGATGCTTCTCTTCACGACTTCGAGTCCGTTGACATTCCTACCCCCGCGCCAGATCATGCATATGATGGCCCTCTCCTACCCCCACACATCTCCCAGGCTTCAAAACCCCTCCTTAGATTCAGGCCTTCTACCACTTCCTTCCAGTCTTCAGGCACATTTTCCGGACAAGGCCAGCTCAACCGCGCCTTCCATTTCGAACGTACTCATATGGCACTTGTCAAATCAACAATGGCACTCAACATCCTTATAAGCAAGTTTGCTGGGCGTATAGTATATTGTTTGTCTGCTTCAAATTGGATGGTAGTTTTCCATCGCATTCGCACGAAAATCCACTATCTTGCCAATACGGCCGAGGACAACCCAGACACCGTTGATTTACTCCTCATGACTCACAGTGCCATGGATAGGTCACGTCTTGTCCAAGTTCTTCATGAGCTATCATCACTCCTCGTAAACATGAAAAAACAGGCCCAGGCGGCAGTTGCAATCCCCCTTCGCATGGCCTTGTGGAACTGGATAGAGCTTTATCCCCAGGAATACAACGAAGCCGTTCGCACACGGGGAAGACTCGAAGGGTCGCCCGAAAGGGTCTTCGATCTTCTCTACATCGCTAACGAGCCCGGTCGAGAGCGGGCTCTCTGGCCTACCTTGACCATTCTCTCCTCTTTATGGACTGATCGTTTGACGACTGACTACCAAATCGACACTCATTCCCGCACTGTGAATTTCATGCAGCTCCAAAAGTCTTCCTCTCATCGGAAAGTGAGTTGGTTTCTTGCTCGTTATCGATGGTCGACTCAGTCAGCACAGCAGGACGTCCGGTTTGTTGAAGACCTTGTTCGCCACGTGAACACACATTCAAAGCTATCGGATGTAGCATTTGTATGTGCTATTGATATGTGTCGTGCCGGTTTCAGAATCTCTCCAGAGGGTGAGTTACCCCTCAGACACCTCGCTACGGATATTGCACATGAGATCAGGGTATGACCTGCGTTTTGCGAAAGCGTAGTGCACACAACTCATAGACCTGTAGATGGCCATATTGGCTGGTGTCAAGCAAAAACCATTCTGGGATGCATTCGATGAGATTGACATTGGAACATACGCGGAGGCGCTTGTGGCGGTGTTTCGGTTCCTCCCAGAAGATGAATCTGTTCCCCTTTTCATGGAATGTTTGGAACCGGAGCGAGCAGACGCTATCAAGATCTGTGCTATCAAGGCTGCTTCGATCCTTGCATCAGAGGTATATCCCATGAAAGAGATGCAGATAGATTTTCATGTATTATATTTAGGCGGCTCGGCTTCCTTGGCAGCCTTGCGTGGAGAATCTCCGAAGAATTATTGCATTGAGATCCAGAAGGATTTACGAGGTACGATCAATCTAGCTTTGCGCTGTCACTGCTCACGTGTCCCGTTAGACTGCTTCTATGCGCCGCAGTGAGATCGATGCGAATGGCAACATTAGAAGAGCGGCGACACGGCCTAAAGCTAAACGTTTCACATCAGAAACCCTGACTGACAAGGACCTTTTACTTTTAGCAATTCTGGCCCTTTGGCGTGCGGATTTCAGCTACTCCACGCTTCCAGCGGATGAAGAAGACTCACTCCAGTGGAGCATAACATTCACGCGCATTTGGGATTCTGAAGCAGATACCTCAGTCAAGATATCTGCGGCAACAACCTTCCAATGTCTTGTGGATATGTTTTTCCGAATGTCTCCCGAAGATTCTGATTATGCCTACTTTGAGGACCGCTTGAAGCAAAGTCTGCAAGTAACATATCTGTTCCGTTGTACCCTCAACTTAAGCATGATCACAGTGCCACCGCACTCCTGTGTCAGTCGAAGAAGCTCCTCATGACCAGACTCGAGCCCGACAGCCAGAGGCTTTGGATGTCTGTGTGTCATCAGGTCATAGAGACATATCATAGGAAGAGCCTGGTATGTTTTGTCACCTCCGCTAGTAGACATCGCTTATGTGACACAGGGCGATCATGCGAAACGGCTGCAATTCAATCCTGACCGCGTTCCAGCCTTTGCCCTAAGTGAAATATCATTTCTCGTCTCGCTTACTTCTGTGAATAGCGAGGTTTCGCAACTTGCGGCACAGGGTCTCCGCCTCATTGCACAAGCTGAACGACATCCTGATGCACCGGTGAATATGGGTCTTACCGAAGAGGAACGATCTAAACGAAATCCGATTTACGAGCAATTGGGTGACCCAAGCGTCATCGTCGTTGGTAACACAACGTTTGATTTCGATGTGTGCCAGCTGATATTGGAAAAGGTCGCATCCGGGAACAGAAACGTGTACGGAAGTTGCTGCGCTTGGTGGCCTACACTTCGCCAATCAACATCGCCGTATGGGAAGAATGCTTCTGGAGGTGGAATGCGCTATCGGAGTTTGTTGTTCCAAACCCTCTTGCCTCCATTGCTGCTTTCGACGAAATATACTTGAGCAAGCAAGAACAGAGTTTGTTGCTGGAAGTGCGGATTGTCGCTTTTGATTCGAGGCAACATGTGCTAATCTCGAACTCAGGAGAAATTCTTTCAGTGGCGGAATCTTACGCTGTTTTTGGCTGCTTTTGGTGGTACAACTGTTCAGGATGAGCACGAGCCCAGTGCTTTGACCGCCGTCATCCCTGCAGAGTTTCTTCCTGATGAAATGCGCATTCTGAGAGATCCCGGAGAGCTAGTCAATACTTTCATCGAATTCCTGACGGCTGCACTTATCGACGATACCCTTCGCGTACGCGAAGTAGCGCGAGAAGCACTGGGCTCAGAACTAAGCCCTCGCCTCTTCGCAAAATTATTCAAGCACCTCGATGAGTAAGCTAACCTGTTTCCGTTGCTGTTCAGCCTCAGAGATTCTCTGCTAGAGTTACGCGCAATATCACCGACGGCGCTGGTCCAGAATTCAAAGACGAATATGGATTGTTCCTTGACCAGGCTAGTTTCAAGTTATTTTCACCATTCTTTTCTCTCAGACACTGATCCAACCTAAAGCTCATATCAGTTTTGAAATCTCTCATTGACAATGCACAGATGCCACCTGATGAGGCCCTGAGCATTGACCTAGGATCACTGCTCCATGTCCTTGTCGGATTTATCTCCAGGTTCAGCGATCCAGCTTCGTACCGTATTCGCATCAAGTTCTGTGGCCTAGTTTGCAGTGTTTGTGAGCGTACAGATGCCCTTACACCTCGTAGGGATGATTTGTCACGGAACCGCATTTTGGACACGATCATGGAATGGTTTCAAGATCCGCTATTGGTGAGTTCCACCATTATGTCTATGAAACCGTGTATAGATCCCAATTTCAGAACGTAGAAACTGATGCTATTCAACTTCAGTATGATATTAACATGTCTGTCTTGCGGACAGCTGTCCAGCTCCTTGATCATCTAAAGCTACAGTCTATCGATTCCAATGTGCCGCATGACGGAGACGACTCAGGCCACGCGGTTGCACGTCTGTTTATCAGGTACTCCCATGTACTTCTCCGAGCGCTTGATGTTTGTCAATCGGAACAGCCCGTACGCTCTTTTCTTCTCCTCTCATCTTTTCCTCATTATGGTCCTAGACGTCTGATTCGATCTCTGAAGTTCCTTCGGTGCAAAAGGTAACGCATTTCTTGTCACTTTTGGATGCCTTGTTCATCACCACTCAGAGAATGCCAACATCTCAGAAAGAGGTCGATGTTCGAGAGCTAGTCATCACCGGGCTCTCCCATCTAGTGGTAGCGAACTCTGAGAACGGTGTGAAGCATTGTATTGCGTTGGCCTATGATTCGGATCCCAGGAAACGGACGATATTCGTCCATGTCTTTGCCCGTGTGTTGGGTAAGGGTACGAAGTTCGAGCCCCAACGTAATCCAGAACTTCAAGCTCGCCGGAACCAACTGCGTGAGGTATGAACAGTTCTACAACACTCGACCTAAGGCTGACACTCCCTGTAGCTAGTCCGAGGATCTGATGTACGGATTGTTTGCGTTGTTATAATTTCCATTTACTTATGCAAGCCTAGATGGTCCTTGCCATGGTCATATGCGAATGCTGTCCGGCTGGCGAGGTTGACATGATGATCTCGGTGCTCATGAACATCTTCGATACTCGAGCCTCTTTGGTGGCACTACTGAAAACCATGATTGACCGCGAGATAGCGCATACCGGTAACATCTCACCTCACGAAATTTACTTAAGCCGATGTCGATATAGCCAGTGATGCGGACCTCTTTCGAAGTAATTCGACCTGCACAAGATTCTTATCTGCCTTCGCCAGGATACACGGTTATAATTACCTGCGTAGTCTCACTCTACCGCTAATTAAGACAATGGCATCAATGCCTTCGGGTCGCGCCTATGATCTGGACCCAACGAAGACTCCGAAACACAAGTTAGAACAGAATCAGCGGGATGTCGAGTTCATCGCTTCATCCTTCCTTGAGATCATTGGTTCCTCGGTTCCTGCCCTCCCACCGTAAGCACCCGTACAACTGCATGTTTCCTTTCACTTATTCACCTGAAGAATGATTCGTGAAGTTTGCGCTCACTTGGCGAAAGTTGTGTAAGGGTTGACATCTGTCAGAACTTGCAGTATCTCATGCCTGACAGTTATCAAGTTTGGCCTGAATCAAAGTTTGCTGCTCTTGGCGCATTCATGTTTCTTCGGTAAGCACGGTCTGCGTGAATATAACAAAGATAACTCACTTCTGCCTAAGTTTCATTTCTCCTGCCATTGTCGCTCCTGAAATAGTTGATGTTGAGGTGCCCAAAGACGACGGAGTTATCCGTCGCGGCCTTATGATCATTGCCAAGGTCATGCAAAATTTGGCTAACAATATTTTTTTTGCAAAAGAGGCGCATATGGTCTGCCTGAATGAATTTTTGAAAGCAAATATCACAAACGTCACACGATTCCTCAGTGAAGTCAATGTAAAAAATTTGGCTTACACATGAACGAGACTGATTCAACCCTTTTTTCCTTCAGAAATACTCCGCAACAACCGCCGACGAGGATGGTAGTGAATGGCTGGGCACCACCGCCGACGACACGGATACGATAGTGCTGCATCGTTTCCTGGACAAACACGCAGACAAAATCGGAAAGGAGCTACTCAGCTACGTGAAGCCCAATAATGAGGACGATTCGGTGACGATGGGTGCCAAACGCGCGTGGGACCAACTATGCAATCTTCTTGTTGAGCTCCAAGATGCGCCCGAAGTCCCCCGTCTTTCTCCCCTCGAAAGCTCAGAACATCGAGAATTCCTGGATCTGATGAATCGCAGCTCCCATCGTAGTATTGAACCCGTTCGAGACATATTTGCGTCCGCTGATGTCGCAGAGGTAAGTCCACGTATGTGATAATGAATATAAACTGACGTTTCTTATAGGACGTACCTGCTGTCTTTGTCCTCCGCGTCTGCAAAATAGATGTAGAAGCACTTGACATTGAACTATTGATGTATCATATTTTAAAGGCAAGTGTACACCACCTTCAGACCTCTGTATCTCTTAGCCTTGTATGATTTAGACGCTAACAAGTCCCGAGTATGGGAAGAGAAATTTTGAGATCATCCTGGATTGCACCTCATTTACATCTACGTCCGAGATCCCCGTCCAGTGGTTGAGGACGTGTTCCCAGCTTATTCCTGTGGACGTCCGCCGGCGGTTTATGAACGGTTACTTTTTGAACGCGAACTCGTTGACTCAACGCTACCTAAGACGGATGTACAATATTTCTGCTGGTCTGTGCTGCTCGTCGCTTCTCTAAGCGTGTACAATTCACCCGCTGCAATCGCCAACAGGCACAATCCTTTCGAACGGCATCAAGGCTTGCTCCTCAGTAACTGAGCTCCTACAGCATGTCCCTCAGTCATGCTTGCCCGCCCTGGAGTACCCTAGTACGTACCTCATTATTGCCACCAGCTTCGTTGTGACATAGAATACAGCGTCTTTGGAACATGAAAGCAACATAGTTTTCACCGAAGTAACAATGAGGCATGCCCATGATATTCGTATGCCAGTCAACATGCAAGTCGCGCTCACCCACATTCGCATAACCTCGGTCCGTAATCCGATCCTTTGTTTTCAACAAGACTAATTATAAGAATAGATCCGAGCGGCAGTCATATCTCCCTCTCTCTCATGCAAATCAACTGAGATTATATCTTTCGCTGACGTCAGCGACGCGTACAACGTCTCCACTGGTCTTGATCCACACGAATTCATCATTAGGCTAAGCAGACAAGGAATGATATCATATTTTTCCTCGCCACATCGTGATAGCATCGTCAAGGTATACTTTCAACAACATGATATTTACCAACGCTCACTCCTATTCTGGCAGGCGATCAGATCTGCGAAGAGCCAGCTTCGGGATAGCCAGGCCCTTCGTATTGAGAGGTTCCCAAGATTCTCAAATATCTCAGCTACTCTTCTGCACGTGGGTATGATCAATATTAACTCGGATCAAGAAGAACTTCGTAGTGCTGCGTATGACCTCCTTGGTGCGATTTGTTCATATCTCGACTACGACAAGAATCCGATCATCGCATCTAAAGGTAAGTTTACAGTAACTGTGCGATCTCCCCCACCTTATTTGATCCTGCACCCCGTTAGCTGGCATTATTCCCGGTGACCTTTCTACCTTCGTCACCAGTCTCAGCGAACGACTTGCAGGATTTGCTCCGAAACTCACGCTAGATTTCTTGTCTGTGATATCCACCGGAATGGACAAGGCTGGAGTCGCGCAGCGTATCAACTGCCTCCAGTATATGAGCCCCTGGGTCAGAAACCTAGCTCATTTCTGCAATCCTTCAAACCCCTTGTACGAACACTCAGGTGCACGACTGCGAGACTGCATTCGCACGTTGATAGATTTGACGATCGCAGATTCGGAAGTATGTCCATTCCATTCCACCAGTACCCCGACCGCTTTGACGTGTTTTTATCAGATTTCTTCCATGATCCACAAGTATATTTGGGTCGAAATCGGGAGGCTCGATCCGACGATCGTGAATGTGGTCCTTGACGAATTGATTCGTGCTGCATCAGACGGTGGTATTGGTTCACGCAGGTGCGAAACCATTGCCCGAACCGCAGCCGCACTTGCCTCCATTAATGTACGAGGGAAAATCTTTTCCAAGCTACGGAAAATTCTTGGGAAGACGTCTCTTAAGCCTTCGAGAACTTTACCTGAGAATGTCCACTGGAATGAAATCGCTACGCTGACCCGGTTTGCTCTTATCGCTAGCAACCATTCGAAACAGGCAGCCTTTGACCAGTTGTATGTTCCCGACGTTTGCCATATTGTCACCCTCGTCGCTGGGACGGGACAGACGCTCGTGCGAAAGTCTGTTTATGGTATTATCATGAACTTCCTACAGTCACTTTTCCTCGCCCGAGCAGAAGATGCAAGTGGGCCCGATCTACGGGCATTGATGGATGAGCTCATCACGACTGAGAGCCTCCAGTTATTCGGTCTCATCCGGCAGTCTAGCACAAGTGAATACTGCAACTACGACCCACCGAACGACAAGGCTATGATCGATTCTCAAGAAGCTCTGACACGATTGCTTGTTAGAGTTGTTGAAGTTGCGGCTGGTTCGAAAGGTAAGGGCAGTATAACAGTCAATGCTGTCGAATTTACCCGCATCTTAGGGGTTTTGAATGTTTGGCGAGCGCGGTGGATGAGCTTGGCTACCTCTACAGCTTTTCAGCTCCCTACCGCAATACAAGCAAGGGCGTTTCTTGTGCTCGGTACACTAGCAACCTCGGACGTGGACGATGATCTTGTCTATCAAATGCTCGTGGCATTTAAAACAGCCCTGGGTCAGTCTACTGAAACGGACACGGTAGCTGTGGTTTGTATGCTGCGGTGCATCTGCAAGGTGGTTCGATCGCTGCCAGAAGGATCTCGGTATCTCTGCCAGATGTTCTGGCTTGCCGTTGCCCTGCTTCAGTCCAGCTATACTTCAGTCTACTCCGAAGCCGCGGATCTATTGCGCGCAACAACGGAAACGCTTGAGCTGCATGGCGTGTTTGATGAAAATACAATACCGAATGTCCTCTTGGATGGCCGCACGCAACTCGAGGACACAGTGTGCCAACTGGACCGGCTGTTATGCCTATCTTTCGAGTCCAGTTTCTCCTTCTCCCTAGCCTCTATTATCTTTAAGGGCGTTCGCCACAGTCACCTCAAATCTTCTGCGGAAACTGTTCTCAGAAGCCTTCTCTCCGTCGCTGTGCGTTGCGGCGAGCAACCTCCCGAAGGATCGCCACATGTTTTGTCTCCAGATGCGCTGGGTTACTTTGTTGCTTTAATCCCGTTCTCTACTACCCGAGAGTCGTACATCAGGCTTTTGCAAGACTGTCGCGCAGAAGAGTTCGCCCCGGCCACTAGACCGTCGCACGATAGCGACTTTGTACCTCGTGTCGATGTTGACATGCTCCCGATCACAGACAGCACAGCAGCGCTACTTGTAGTTTCTTTCGCGACGGCCATGCTCACGACCGCGCAAGGCGACGACGCGGAAACGGAGATGTTGTATAACATTCTCTTGGATGTTAGCATTGCGTACCCAGAGCTATTGTCTATGATGTATGTCGCCTTTTCTCGACCGTGGCTCTTTTGACACATTGCCTGGGCTCTCCAGCTATGACACACTACAGGATAGGATCAAGGAAACGTTCGCGGTCTCCGGCAATGCGTCAATTATCAGGACCGTGTCCAACATATTTCGGCTTTCACAGGATCCTCTACGCGTTATGACGATGCAAGGGGAATCTATGTCCACCCTGAGCACAATCGAAGAAGGAAACGGGGCGCAAGCACTAAGAAAGCGCCTAGAAGAACTGAACATGGAAGGATTGGCGACGAGCTTCCAATTTCTAGCACCCAACAGGAGCCAGTGGAGTAGGATTGCGGCGTGGATTTCAGAGCTGGTGCTGAAAACTGTTGGATTGGAATGAGGTTTGGATATCTTAGATTCTTACTTCGCGGTGCTAATTCAGGTTATTACTGTATCTGGCAATTCCCACGAATACAAACATTCTTTGTACTTAGCCGATCTAATTATTACCCCAACCTTTCTTTGTTACACACTACACCCATCATCGAATGCAGGCTGACTCCTCAGACTACCAACCCGCTACCCCAGGTTCACCACTTACCAGTCTTGACTATGCAGTGACCACTATCGACGACCTCACGCTGGCCCTGACCAACTATTCCAGAGTGCCGTCTCCCGAACCTCAGCGGCAGGTCTGTTGTTGCGGAAGCGAAGAGTGCGAAGCTACAATCGCTTGGCTTGCTCTCAAGTCAAGGCTCGAGAGCAGACTCGTTCTTAGTGCAGGTGTGTTTAAACCCCAGGACGGACCACACGTACCTCAACTCCCACCAGAGGTTGGGTCTGCGTTGTTGCAACGCCATGAGGCGTATGTACGCAGGCACGAGGTTTGTCTCACATGCATGATCCATGATGCCATGTCCTCACCCCACACAGCCGAGTACTTGCACGCTACGGAAACCTGCGCACGACGGCACGTTTGCAGAGACAGACCTTGCTGAAGTTGACCCACAGGTAGCTGAGCTGTCGAAAGAGAATGCGGCGCTCGAGAAAGTGAGTATTGTGTGTCTTAAATTCTCATATAGCCGTCCTCATTTGCCTCGTGCAGCGACTCACCCAGGCCCTTCTGAACAATGAGGTTGCTGAGGTATCAAAAAAGACTTTGTTACATGAACTGGAAGACGCTCACAGCACAATCTCGCGACTGAGTGCTCACCATGCGCGTACTGTGGGGTTGGACACCAGGTTATCTGCAGCCCTCCAGGAAAACGATGATATTCGACAAGAGCGTGACAGCCAGACACATCGGGCCAGGCTTGCAGAGTCTCGTTTGGCTGCCCTCAAGGATCGTACAGGTAACCCATCCTCAATTCGATTGATCGCAAAATGCTAGTTCATAGTCCCATGCAGATAAGTTACAAGCTGAAGTGCGACGCTTGCAAGATGACCTAGAGGATAGGCGCTTGCAGCGTTTAGAATCTTCAGAATCGTTCTTGTTGGACGTACGCTCGAGGTTGGAAGGTCTTCAAGCTTCCGTTTGTATCTCGGTGATTAAACTTTGTGTCTTGTCGTTCATCTTTGGTCTTTAGCATGTCGTAAGGTCTGTCACGGAAGAAGACCCGGAAGTCATTCGAGTCATTGAGTCTTTAGTGGTAAATAACGAGATGCTGAAAGCTGACAATAAAGAGCTGCACAAATTACTGACGGAATCTCGCGAGGATCTACAGGCGTTGCAAAGGGAAGTGGGGGAACAAAGTATTGCACCATCAATACGAGGTAAACTTTTTGCGTACTTGTATCAAACTATGGAGATTGACTGATTGACCAGTGGAGACTTCATCAAAACACTCTCGTGCATCAAGTGGGCCGTCTTCCTTTGCCAAAGATTCTGTAAGAGGGACGGCTTCAGTTCCTTGTATTGTCTGACAGGAGTCCAAGTATTTTAGCTCTACGAGACGCCCATCCAGTGTCGAGTCACGATCTCGCCATGTATACGTGAGTAACCCTCACTTGTGTTAGTCTAACTCACTCTTTTACTAGGAGCCTTTAACTCCTGAGACTGGCCGTAGGCCACTATCTCCAGCAGATTCTACGATGGCTCCAGCATCGAAGCATACTACTTCCGCTCATCCTCAGCCCCGGTGCCCACTATCCCACTCCAGCCTTGACATGGATAATGAGCCAGACTATGACCAAGCACTGCTGAATCCGAATCAAGCAACGAAAGCTGTACAGACTGACAAATTGTTTGCGTTACATGGTATCAGCCAAACGATCCCACCTTTCGTGGATCAGTCGAATGTGTCCCTTCATGACGGACATTCTGATTCCTCATCCCTGCTTGACGGTATTGGTTCGCCAATATCAAGCCTTTTGGAACGCATGCACTCCCTCCTTCATCGCATGACACAGGCCGACGCTCTAACGCTTACGAACCGCCTTAAGCGTCAGCATCTGCGTGGCGCAGACGTCAAGCATCTTTCCCGAACAACAGTTGGTAATATCATATCGGACATCTCGCATCTCCGGGTGCAATATCGGGTGTGGCTTGAGGACGATAAGATTACAACGCTGTGCACACGAAAGGATCTTCGGGGGCTGTTCAAGTTGTTCAAGGAAGTCCTGGAGGAGATTGGGCAAATGCGTGTCACGCTGAATGACATCATCCTTGAGCCAGCTATTGCAGTCAAAGTCAGAGAGATGGCGCTTGATTCAGCGAAGGTGGAGGTGATGGAGAAGGAGAGGAGGGAGGTCAGTTCTGGCGTTGGCGCAAGTTGGATGGCCCCGTTCTCGAAGCTCTTTGGTCCTTCACATGATATGACCCAGCTGCTTTCTACTACACGAGCATCGCCTCGACCAGTCAGCAAGAGCCATAGAAATACCCGAGTATCACGCCCCGTCCCGAAGATTGGTCCGGCACTTGCTGCTTCTGCTACCACCGTTAATGTCGAGTTTTCTTCCACTGGGACCGGTAAATCTGTGACCAACCTATTCTCGGCGCACCCAGATGAAGAAGGCCACCTTCCCAGTCTACATACTCTTCCGCGGCCACCCGCATCGACTGAATCCAACGTTATGGGAATCTTCGCAGGTGCGCCGCACCCAGATGATGTCTTGGATCCTTGGGTTGTCCTGCCTCGTGCATCCCGTCGTGTCCAGTCTGCATCTCTATTGGCAGAACGTACTAGAACAGGTCCCGCTATCGTAGGCAAATCAGCAGTCGGAAAACGAAATGTGTCGTTGTCGCGAGACGTGGACGCAGTCCTCGACACTCCATCTATCTCCACTCGGAGTATCGAAGGTTCAGAGGTACATGATATACCTGGCCCTCTATTTGAACGTATGCTTCGGCGGCGTGGCCTTTCGGACTCCTCCATTCACTCAACATTCATGAACCAAAGCGGGACTGAAGATGGGAACCATTCTCAACAAGTCGGCGCTTGGTCGGAGTATACGTCGGTATTACGATCACTAGGCCGAACGGTGCAGAACCTCAAGCAAGCTGCATCACACACGATTTCCGGAGCTGCTCATCCTCCCGTTTCTACGCTGCTTCATACCCCGACTGCTTACTCTGCATCTGGATCTGAGCCATATCTTCCAACTTCCAATGGCAACTCGAACACACCATATTGTCAACCGTCCCGACTCCCCTCTTCGACACTCGGTTCTCTGATCCCAAGTCTAACGTCTTGGGTAGCGATTGGAGACGCCTTTGACTCTGCACTCCCTCGTAACATCCACAGTGGCCTACGGGAAGACGCTGGTATCCCTCGACTCTTTGGCCGGGAAGGCCAGGGGAGGGATGTCTAGGTGAGAAGATACGTTGGTCGATGCGTGTCAGAACCGCATCTTTCCGTGGTTCGTCGTACTAATAGGTTATCTATCGTCATCTTGACCTTTGATTATTACTCGCTCGTTTATTCCTTGGTATCATTATTGGTTAGATACATTTGATTGTTGACGGCCCGGAACAGCGAGCATCCTCAGAGCTTGCCGCTTGCTGCCCGTCAGTGGCTTTGCAAACGCCTGTCATTGTAACATTAATCATGCATGAATGGACGACACAGCAATCGGGTTGCGAGCATCTATGACTACTGACTTGGCATCATCTCCACCCCCAACATGACGCCTCGAGGACACCCATATCAACCATCATAACTCGGCGGAAGATCTGTATAGGATACGGGCCTAACTGATGATGTGCCAGGGGATGTATACTCGGCTATAAGGACATGTTCGCGATCAGACAAAAGCAATCACAAGCGTGAATGTCACAAACGTAAACATTCCTCAGAGTCGTCCACCGACTGCCTCTTCATAAATATCGCCTTCTCGCGTGTCTTCTCCAGGATGCTCACAAACCTGAACATTCCTGTATTGACAAACCTGACTTCAAGGGTAGTCCCATGTGTCAGACCGCCTCCAGGGGTAGGCTTCACGCCTATCACGAGGTAGTTCGCCCCAAATATTGGTTGTTCAAACTTGGATGAGATGATGGAAGGTAGGGGTATCGTTAGCGATTTGAAGGATGATTTGGCATCCAGACTAGTCCAGACGAGCTGTTCCCCAGGGTGTATCCGTCACGGCCAATCCGACGAGTGCATATGATGCATACCCGTTGTTCTGTGAGTGTCATTGTCCCCGCTGCCTCGAGCTTCTTCAGCCCGCCACCCACTCCAGAAAGTGACGGGTCAGCCGGGATAGTGAGGTTGCATTTGACATCGTTAACGGTCTCTATGGAGCTCTCCCCGTCAAAGAGCAAGGGTCTGGCATTAACAATCGTCACCCAGTTGAGGGCCATGGTGTTGGATCGACTTCAGAGCAGCGGCCCGCAGGAGGGACAAATAAGTCCCTTTGATGATGGGACACAAACTTGTTGATTTTCATGTAAACTGTTTCGCTCAAGGCTACCTAGCGCAATGGTAGCGCGTTTGGCTTCGATTGCCCAACGGCACCAAAAGGTTGCAGGTTCGAGTCCTGCGGTGGTCATTTTTTCCCTTGCGCGACAGGCCATTTACACTACAATGCATGCATCTGTTGCCTGTATCAGTTTGTGTATCAGCCTCCGGACCCCATTTCTTTTCTATGAAATTCGCATGGCACACTTCCGATAGCTATCCCCTCACCAGCTACTAACCTCTTAACCTTTTCTCGGTCGTTGATGCTCAGCAGCACACAATGTTCCTCCGTGACCGTGTCTTTGAAATGATATTTGTGGCACACTCCTTCACAGGAAGGGTGGGGAAAGAGTTCGTCGTCTTCAGGTTCAGAGGGATCCTTCAGAAATGGGTGATATAACGCGCCACGTGGAGTAATTCGGCGGTGAGATTCCGGTTCCATTAGTTGTTCAAGGAGCGAGAACGCATCTTCAACGTCGGCTCTGTGCGATTTCTCGGTAGGATATGGCGGTGCCGTGTGCGTTGGTGTGGAAGATAAGAGGTCCCCATCCGATGATGAATGTTGCAACGACGATGATTGAGGTCCATCCGGTGTGAGTTGTACTCCAGGCGTATTGTATGGGTAAAAACGTGTGTCGGGTTGCGGTAGCTCCATTAAATCAGGATTCTGCTTCTCAACGAACTCCCGCCAACTGATCCCCTCGAGCGTCAAGGATGGAACGTTTGTCGCAAGTGTGCGACCTTCGAGATGACGTTATTTTGATTTATTTCGAGATGAAAAGCGCACGAACTGTGTAGGATAGCAGCCTTCTCCATCCGCTGCCTACCAATGATGGTGGCGATTTCCATTAGAGCTTCAATATCGTCACTCGATTGGAATAAAGGAAACTTTTTGGTTAAAAAGAAAAGCAGGATTGTACCGGCTGCCCAGACATCAATTGCTTTGGTAAGAAGTTAGATTACGAGCCAATCTGCGCACATACTATTCACCTCCCGTTTGTGATCCACACTTGAAGAGGACTTCTGGAGCTCGAAATCCTCGCGTACCTGCTCGATTGGCTTTTGAATGCGGCCTACAGACATTTGAGACAGCCTGAGCAACAATAGACATATCGAAAACAAACCGTGTGTCTTTCTCAGGATAACCAACTTTATCGCTTGACCACAAACTTTTGCTTCGCGCGTCCTTTTGCATCTTCCTAAGGTGTTCAACATCGTACTCTTCTCGAGATCTTATCTTGCCATGGGGGAAATCACGCGACGGCGGGGTGTGGAGACATGCTCCGTGCATTGGTGTTGACGAGTCTAATCGCTGAAGCTTAGGGATGAGTACGGATGTTTGGGGCAAACTATGAAGCATACACTTGCTAGTCCAAAGTCACACAAGGTGCCGATGCCAGTCTGAGGGTCATAAAGAAAGTTTGCAGGTTTGACATCACGATGGATGATCTCTCGAGCATGAATATCACGCAGGGCCCGAAACATGCACCGAAAGTACGCTTTTACGCCTGCCATGGAAAGGCCTAGGAAAAAGTCCTACGAACAAAGTTGCAAGCGATGTGAAGCAAAATCTATCCAGGAACTGACTCGAAAATCTTCGTTTCGGTTGTAAGGCATGATCGCGACTACTTGGTCTCGATTGCGGAAGGCAGTAATTAGCTGGCATGTGTGTCGGGTTCCTCGGCAGTCTTCCATAATCGATATTTCATTTCGTATGCGTTCGGGATTGCTAGTCACATAGATACGTTTGATGGCAACAAAGACCCTACTCTCCTTGGGGTATGGTGCCGTTTGATAGTATGCTGACGATGAAGGGGGATGACGGCCATGCCAAGGTGTGTTATCCCACTTGGTATGATACCACAGGTCGATGGCTTTGTATACGGATGAGAAAGTTCCCGTTCCTAAGCGGTCCACTATTCGGTAGTCATGCGATAGCTGGGGTACGGCTGCCAGCAGACTAGCGATCTCTAGTTGGATTTCTTCTCTCTCGCTAGCAGGTTTGAGGAATATCGTCATCTCCTCATCCGTCTCCCCAGGTGCATCCACATCATCGCCTTCGTCGGCATCTTCATAGTCGTCAAGGTCGCACATATCCTTTGGACAGTCCATGGAATTCAGTTCGTCATCGCTTTCGTCGAGGTCGACCATGACTGGCAGTGAGTCTGCATTTTGTTTTGGCTTTGTGACGGATACCGGTCGATTGTACAACTGAGCAAGATGATTGTGATATTCAACCATTTCTTGACGGCCACAACTTCCAGCAGCATCCTCGGAGGTGAAATTTGGGGTGCCATTTGCTTTCTGCGCAGAATGATATTCTCTATGGTAAGCCCTGTTCCGAGGATCTGATGAACCAACTTCGAGGGGGTTTGAAGAATGTTGGGACAGGAGCATGGTAGTCGTAGTGGAACGCACACTACACGAGCGACGCGCCTGGGTCACGTTGAGGTCATCACGTGCTCGTGAAAATCACAGAAAAAGGATGACCACCGCAGGACTCGAACCTGCAACCTTTTGGTGCCGTTGGGCAATCGAAGCCAAACGCGCTACCATTGCGCTAGGTAGCCATTAAAGTAATATGCGCTTTTGATTTACACAACATCAGTTTACGTTGCTGAGAGGGAGTTCGGCGCAACCAGGAGCTGGGACTGCCAACGGTGCCCATGTCGCTGACGGTGTAAAGGCGATTCACCCTCATGAACCCCCCAGAAGAGTGCAGACACTGGTTCGCAAACGTACTTCAGCATCCCCTTTCAGCGCAGATTGCACCTTTCATTGTCCTCTTCCTCTTCCCTCTCATTGCGCTCGTCTGCAAAAGGTTTTCATTTGGGACTACGTCATTCATCATGGTCCTCGAAAGTCTTGGTTCGTTCTTTCCTTGGAATTGGGGAGACAACCAGTCGAATGCTGTATTATCTCACGAGACAAAAAAGCTGAGGAAGAAGTACCGTACTCGGGGTGAACAGCTGGAGATGAACGGATACGCAAGACTAGGTGCGTCGAGCCGTCGACTTCGAGACAACCGTCCTAACTCTCTAGTCGGTAACAGACAGCAGACAAGAACTCGAAGGCTACTACCCTGGCCTCGTCAACATCTCGGGCACATACTGCTTCATGAACTCCACGATCCAGGTCAGCGTATCGCCGGGTCGTTGCGCATATTATCTCATTGTCAACTCCAGGCAATGGCCTCGCTATCCTACCTGCAACCTTACTTGGCCGCTGCTCATAACAAGGCCGTGCTATCCAATGTTGCCTCACCAGTGATTGATGCCCTCTTCGATTTGCTACAGGGTCTGTGTGGCGCCTTTGAAAGGATACATTTCGACTGACATCGTGTTGTTCCACCAGAATTGAATGCACCCCGAACTTCGTATCATTCGATCCGGCCACTTGAAATCATTGAGGCTTTAGTGGACCATTCCCCGGGAAAGCACAACTCCCTCTTCTCTTCCCGCGAACATCAAGATGCTCAAGAACTGTTCCAGCTTGTCTCCGAGTGTATAAAGAAGGAAATTTCTGCTATAAACAGGGAACGACAACGGGATCGTGGTCTCGGGGGGTTGTCACAGTTGGGGGAGGAAGCTGGCTGGGATATAGGGATGACTGTGTTCGACGGCCTAACAGCCAACAGGAGGAGTTGTGTAGAATGCGGGTACACAGAAGCCGTCATGCACTTCGCCTTTGACAGCTGGCAACTGGCGATCCCGAGATATGTCGTGAGTTGTCCTTTGGTGACTCCCGGCTCTACGCTTACCATGACCAGGCAAACTGTCGACTTGAAGACTGTCTCACCGAATACACAAAGCTCGAGATGCTTAATGATTGCATTTGTCGCAAGTGTTCGGTAATTGCAACGCACAAGCGCTTTTCACTAGAAGCGGACCGTCTCGAGAAGCTCGTCAGCTCCGATGCACAAGCTTCAATTTCCAGAAAGCGCAAGGCAAAGGAAGTGAGGAAACTGGAAGTGAGATTGAGGGCATCATTAGACCATGGTCGACTAGAAGAGGACGTAAAGGGAGTGAAACTAGACAAGGTGTTTAGCAAGGCCTCCACGAAGCAAGCGATGATTGCAAGGGTATGTCCTCAATTCTGCACTACTGCGTGGTTTGACGTTTGCAAAGCCTCCATTGGTGCTCGTACTTCACCTTAATCGTTCGCTAAGCTATGGTCAGTTTGCGATGAAAAATTCGATACGGATCGTCTTTCCCGAAGTTCTAGACCTCACGCCCTTTACGACTTCCGGGAGTCTCTCCACCGTTCCCTCGGTTCCGATTTCCACACCGCCACCGAATCTACCTCGCTCCACCACCCCGACCCAAGCCATGTATTCGACACCGAGGACCATTTATCGCCTTGTTGCTGTCGTCTGTCATTACGGCCAGCATTCTTTTGGACACTATGTCTGTTTCCGAAGAAAACCACGCCCACCATCATCTGGGGTAGCCCGCTTTGCTCCACCGTGTTTGGTTCACCCTCTAGGATGCGAATGCGAGAAATGTATGCGGTATGGAAACATTAGGGACGACGACGACGACATCGACTCGACGTACCGTCCCGGTCGAGGCTGGTTGCGTATCAGCGATGAAAGCGCCAAAGAGTGTGGTATCGAAACTGTACTACAGGAAGGCTCGGGAGCGTTCATGCTCTACTACGAGCGCGTGGTACAGTCGCGCCCTGGTATTTACCCAGTTCATGGTTCACCAAGAAGCTCAGAGGAGACCCTTAAGCCGAACCACGCAGTCCAGGGTGTCAATGGATCCTCAGGGTCGCTAGCCTCGAGAGAGGAAAGGCCAATGTATGGTGCACGGATTGTACGCAGCGTGGCCACGGGAAGAGGTAGGAGTGCGTCGCTTGCGCCATCAGAGCGAGGTTCGAGTAAGGACTTGCTGCCGAACGGGGACGGATCCATGGCATCTTTGCGCCTTCCGAATGGCAATGCCACTCACTCGGTACTGCGGCCAAGCAGACCGCGAATCCGTGCTGGTACCTTGTCAGAGTCGCTGAACTTGTCGAATTCATCAGCGTCAACGCCTGATCTCCGGGACCATCCGACGTCGGTTTTTTCGTCTCAACCACCATCGACCGCCTCGTTCTGTCATACACCGACTCAATCTCTACACACCCCAATAGTGGACCTACCGACGTGAAACAAATATATCTCATGCCCAGCACTACATTCTTTGCTTATTTTGCATCCATGTATCTCTACCATTTGATAATCCTGTCACTCACAGATTTATCCAAACATAAACTGGTTATTTGATATATATTCAAGCTCTGAACAGGAGTAGGATTTTCTGTTATTCCAAAAAACGACCAATTGGCGCAGTGACTATCAACACACATCTAACCTTTCCATCAACACCAAGGGGGGGAGAAAAACTGCCAATGCCCTGCACTGCAGTCCACTGTGGACAACCCAACTAGACACGGACAAGCGATCACACAAGTGAAAACGTTCCACTCCCTGACGGAGTTTCGAGTATTGTGACTGTCTGTAGGACACCCAAGAATTGGGCAAAAGATATATAACAATACAGAACATTCGATAGTCCGAGGAGCAAGGGAGACAAGGAACCGATAGCTGGCAGGATTACCAGTAGATGCGTCGCTCGACGGTGCGCTGCTTGAGGGCAGGAGGAGGTCTGACATAGGACACGGTGCGCCTCACACGTGTGACGGTGGGGTACCTGAATATCGATGAGCGGTTGAAAGCACCAAACGTGCGTGAATGTTTACCATGCCTGGTAAATTTCGTTTGCTTCAAGCTGAACTTCAAGGATCTGACGGCCCTGTGTTGATGTTGAGTTATTGAACCTATGAACACGACATTCGACATACTAGACCGTCAGTGAAGGAGCCGACGACAAGACCTTCCTTGCGACCATAGCGATCGTGGTTGACAGCGACGATGTCACCTGGCTAAACAAGTGGTGCGGTGAGGACGACGGCAGAGAGAGGCAGATGAGCGACAGACAGTGATTTCGCCAAGCGCAGGGACGGTTTTGTACTCCTCGATTCTCTCGTAGGCGGCCATGTAGAACAGGAAATAAAAGGGTGGGTAAAAAGGCCAAGCTGTTTGAGCGGGTTTTTATACCAACACGAGGCAGACGCCTTGCCGAACTACGTAATATGCCGCTATTGTTCCCTACCGAAACGACCCTCGGTGGAGGGTAAAGATTTCCAGAGAAAACGCCTTCAACTTCTGGCCCGATGCTTGAATCAGCATTCGCATGGCTGCATTCTTCGCCTGGTATTGACTCGCTATTACGGACTTTTGTAGAGATCACCACCCTCTTCTTGGGGTACCCGTGGTTTGGTTGGCACAAGTATCGTGAACAGAATGAAGAGCAGGATGTCGGAAAGTACAATGCTAGGGGTTGAAACAATCTCGGTATTGGTGATGGAAACAAAAGGCATGAGTACATTATCTGATTCACGCCATTAGAACATGCGACTACAGGTTCACGAATCGTCCCTTTGGTCAAACGATATTGGATGGGTACTGGAAATCCTCTAGACCCACAAGGTTCTCCTTGATACTCCTGGTCGACACAAATCGGTAGAAGATATTGATGCTTCCTGCCTTGTCGTTCGTCCCACTAGCACGTGCGCCACCAAATGGCTGCTGTCCAACAACAGCACCCGTACACTTCTCGTTGTAATACACATTTCCGGCTGCGTTGCGTAACATGTTCGTAGCAGTGAGAAGCGCCTTTCGATCAGTGGCAAAGCTGGGTGCAAATCAAGTAGATGATACTCGAATACAATAGATTCGACTTACATGGCACCAGTCAGCGCATAGGTGGACGTGCTGTCAATCAGCTCTAGCGTCTTCTCGAACTCTGCATCGTCGTATACGTAGACCTGTGTGATGAAATGCTTCCAGCGAGTTCCTGCCGCGCTCAAACCGGACGATTACCGTAACAACAGGGCCAAAGATCTCCTCAGTCATAGTCACTGATTGAGGATCCGTTGTCAATATGACGGTAGGTTGAATGAAAAAGCCTTTGGCATCGTCCCCTGGCAGGCAAAAATCGTGAATCCTTGGTTCCCAGGACGTGCATATACTTACTTACCATTACCGCCGATAAGAATTTCTCCGCCAGTGTCCTTTGCTTTGTTGATATAACCCAGAATCCTGTCGTAGGCCGATCGGCCACTGAAAACAGTCATTAACCAAAGCTACACGCGACAGAAGTGAGACATTACATGACAGGTCCCATAAAGTGAGCAAATTCCTGGACAGGCCCAACTTTGATTTTCGAAATCTCACCCAAGAGCTGATCTTTAAATCCACCATTCCACACCGAATCAGATACATACAACCTAGAAAGCGCAGAACACTTTTGTCCTGTAATGGAATGACGTCTCTGTATTGATGCCTGAACGCATAGTTTACCTTGGTATTCGAACCCTCCCCTGACGCTCTGAAGTACAGCATTCCGGATATCTGCCGACTTGTGAATAATATGGAAGTTCTTTCCACCAGTTTCGCCGACAATCCTTGGGTAGCTCTTGTAAATGTCGAGGTTTGCGGCGATGTCCTTCCATAGCTTCTTGAATACAAAAGTGCTTCCAGTGAAGTGCAACGCTGCGAAATCGGAATGCCCAATGGTTTGCGCCACGACATCAGGCGGTGGCCCCGGTACGAACTGAATGACACCAGCAGGGACGCCAGCCTCCGCGAGGATCTGGTGAACAAGAAAATTCGAATAGGTGGCTGCAGGTGACGGCTTCCAGACTACGACATTTCCGACCAATGCCGGGGCTTTGGTAAAACTGAATCAAGATTGGGAATAGAACAAAGCGAGACGTAGACATACCTCCGGGAAGGTTCCCCCCGATGGCGGTAAAGTTAAATGGGGAAACAGCTAGCACGAAACCTTCGAGCGCTCGATACTCAACACGGCTACGGACGCATCAGAGGAGATCCTGAAAAATGCTCGACCGACCCACTTCCAACAGCCTTGTGTATTTTTTGAGGGTTGTTGAGCATAGAGCTCTTCCACATACTTCACACCAAACCGGAAGAAATCGGAAAGCTACCGTGCAAGATTAGAACCAGATGATCGCAACGGCGACAACCTGACTCACCTCAGCGGCAGCATCAATTTCAGCTTGCCAAACATTCTTACCTTGGCCCAACATGGTAGCTGCCATGAGTTTGTAGCGATACTTGCCACTAACGAGCTCCGCAGCGCGGAGGAAAATGGCGGCCCTGTCATTCCATGGCAATGCTTCCCATTCTGCTTTTGCGGCAAGAGCACCTTCAATCGCGCTAGAAACGGTGGCCGCATCTGCTTCGTGATAGGTACACAGGTACCTTGCATGATCGGATGGTATAACCTGCTTGGCCAACCTTCCAGTTTTGATCTGAATCATAACGGATTTGAGCAGGTAAACATGATTTGACACTTGTTCCAAACCTCTTTTCCGTTGACAATACAAGGTACTTCGAACGGTAGTTCCTGTTCCATCTGTTTCAAGGCTGCCTGCAGGGCATCTCGTTCCGGCGAGCCCAAAGCATAACTCCTCTGCCGTTGTTCTTGTAGTAAGCAAACAGGGGGGAATAGGCCTCTTTGCTTACCATTGGTTCATTATCGATGACTGGCACCTTGAACAAGGCAAGTTGTGGTGTGGCCATGATGGTGTTCGGAACTAACAGTGTCCTGATATCACGATAAACGGATCAACAGATTGCGTGCGAACTTGAAAAATGTGGCGGAAGTAGCCGAAGGAATAAGATAAAGATAACTACATAGCCAAGATTAAATAATACCGTACTGGAATTGGAAAACAACTCGTATCCCAGCGCTCTATCGAGACTGCTAATGAGAAAGACTCGCTACTAGATACAATCTTGGAATTGACTGATGAATGAGTGGTTCGTCCAAGGGTACAACGAGATGAAGGAGCGCGGCTTGAGAAGGGGTACAAATCAATTCATACCGTAGAAGGGAGATCGTCGATTTGCTTCCTCAGATCTGCGAGGAACGCATGCGCGTCAAGAATGCTTCCAGCGCATCGGATACACCCCGACTCCTGTGCGACTTGAGCAAGGAACACCGTGCTAAAGATGACGTCGGTGGTTGGCCGTGCGGAAAGTTCCTCCCTCGCCAATCTCTCAAATGCTTTCCACCATTTTGGAGGGACAAAAGCACCGTAAAATGGCCCTGAGCATTGCATGCACTTGACGTCTTGCGGTATCTTCAACAGTTCCTGTGCGGCCTCTGCACGCATTTTACGTAACGCCAGAATGCGATGATAGGCATATGCGGAGATGTACTTGAAATCGTCGGGCAGAGGACCGTCGACGATGTTACAAGAGAGCGTATGACGTGAGGCAATTTGTGCTTCATGTTCGAACTCGAACAAACTAGCGATGGCGTACACGCGAGTGGGACTTGCATCAAGGAAGCGGGGTGACAAGAGTTCTTTGCGTAGGGAAGCAAGAGGGCCCTGGAAGTCGTATTTGAGGGACGCGTTGAGAAGAGTGAGGAGTTCGTCCAGCGAAGCAATAGGGGGGTCAGGCTCTGGGTAGATGAATTGGAGCAAAGCGCTGATGACGGAGCTATGCTCTGTCACAGGAATCACAGGACGATGTTCCTTTATGTCTGAGGGGGGCTGAGGAAGGGAAAACATGTGTTCGAAGAAAGGAGAGGCAGCAGCCAAGATGCAACGATGGACACCAAACTTGATGCCATCTCCAGACTCGAGAAAGACATCAGCGCCCTCTGAGTACAAGTCGCGATCAAATACCGTCATGATAGTCAAGGATCAAGAGTGAACACAATCGCTGTGAATTTATAGGTCCACCAAAGCGCAGCGTGGCAGCGTGGAGATACTTGAAAGGATACGGAAGATGACTTGACACTCACATTCTCGGGAGTATTCAGTGGTCCGAATCCCAAGATCCTAAATTGGAATTGTTGGTCCAGGTGTGAAGTGGAGTTGCCGAGCTATACAGAATGAGCAAAAGCAGCCAGTGCAGTAGACGCACGAATAGGCCAAGCCATAAACTGCACAACGTTTTAGCATCAGGACCAGAACATATCAACGACATTCACCACTAGGAACTAGCCTTCAGCATATGCAAAAACATACTACAAGTAATATTCATGATTTAGTGGCATCTCAAGCGAGTTTTCCACCAGCACAGTTGATCGATGATTGTTCCCAAGTAATCGTGCTAATGTACACATGTAAATTTACATGCCCCCTTTCGACCGTGCATTACCTCCAGCTGAGCCACCAAAGACGGAAGGAGGCTTCAACCCTTCTGAATTTCCACCAAATATAATGGGTTTAGAACTTTCCGCAGGTACAGGGAACGGGGAAAATGTTGGTTTCTTTTCGGTGGAACTACCACCAAAGACAAGACTGGGGACGGAGCCTCCTGTGGCAACGCCAAACAAAGATGGCGGTTTGGAGCCCTCACCAGACTTGGAACTAAAGTTGGTTCCACCAAACGTGAACGCTGGTGTGTTACCAGAAACGGGTGTCCCGGCAAATGCAGAGGGAAACACGCTGTTAGTTGGTGCGCCGTTCGTTGACGCCAACATAGGCTTAGGAAGCGTAGACGTCGAGGCATCACCATCGGGTGTGACAGGTTTTGCAGAAGAGCCTGTCGATGAAACCGATGTCGTTTCAAACGGCGAGCGCTTGACAGGTTCATTTGAACCCGTTATAGCGCCAAACACCGACACCGGAGCGGCCGACTTCTTTGCCTCATCTCCGGCGAAAACCGCAGTCGCCGAACTACTATCCTTTGCACTTGGAGGTGTCTGACCAAAGTTGAAGGTCGGCTTGGGTTGAAGGGTAGCCCCAAACGCTGGGTTAGGACTGGATGTGAATGTCGATGTCGTAGGTGGTCGTCCAAATGAAAACTTGGGTGGGGACGAGGCTTGGGGCGTAGCAGTGGATGAGGACGACGGTGCACCAGAAAATGAGAAAAGGGGAACAGTAGGCTTCGAATTTTCGGACGTGGAGATGGGGATTGAAACGGGGCGAGGAGCTGAAACTTCGGCTTTGGCAGTCGGTGGGTTAGAAGCGAAATTTACGGATGGAGGATCACTAGTATTTGGTACTTGAGATTTGGTTGTAGCAGAAGAAGAAACAGTAGGCGACGTGAACGTGAAGCCGTTTGGCCTCGCAAGAGGGGATGGCTGAGGTTTAGAGGCGTTCTCCATTAAAGAATGCTGAGGTTGGTTTATTACGCCTAGAGTGGGAGCCAAAGGAGTAGTGGCGGACGGTGTGCCCGCTCCACTCCCCTGCTCAAATGGGTTTGGCATCGCAGACGGCAAAGTAGTTAGAGAGGTAGGTAGTGGCACTCGTGGTGACTTTGCAAAAGAAAAAGTAGAATGAGATGTAGCAGAGGGAGTTGCAGTAGGCGCGGTCAGAGCACTGGAGAAGATGGATGGTGCAGTACTGGATATTGAAGTAGAAGGCGCTGAGAAACCAGAGGCAGCCGTAGAGTTAGACACAGCAGCACTCTTAGTAGCGTTGTCGGTACTGGGAGTGGTTGCAGAGGAAGTTGACGTGTTTAGCTTGTTTTGCAAAGTATTGGAATAATTTGCGTGGTCGTCCACAGCGGCAGCAGGGGCAGGAGTAAATGTAATTGTGGGGACAGCTAATGACTTGGTGCCAAGTTCAGGGGCGGATGCACTGGTTGATACTTCAGCTAAATTCTGAGGCGACACTTGAGCCTTCTTTTGCTCCTCAACTTTTGCCCGTATTCTGGCCAACGCCTCTGCTTCTCGATCCTGCTTCTCCCACTTTGAAAAGCCGCGAAAACCAGGGCGTGTCGGACTATCAGTTACACCAGGGAGTATGGAGGGAGCAACAACACTTGACGAAGCAACACGACGACCCAGGGTGGGCTGCAATTGCTCGAAGGGGTTGACGCGAGTTGAAACGCCAACGGGGAGGAAAGAGCGCCGAATGGGGCTTCCTTTGATCGAGTCCCACAAAAGGTTTTTGCCGTTCGTCGCAGGGGAATCGACGACTTCAGGGGTCCTGGATCTACTCGGTTCTCTTGGTGCTTCTTGCCAGGCCAGCTCCTGTCTCTCTTCTGCACACCTGTATTGTTCATCTGTCATCCATGTCTCCACATAGATCTCCAGCGCAGCTGAGCGATCTGGGTGTTGGGAATCCTTCGGCTAGATTGCAGATGAGTGAAGGAGTGTAAAACTCGATCTCGAAAAGCTTACCATATGGTACTTATTTCTGGCCTTCTTGACTAGAGTGAGGCGTAAACGTTCACCCTTTTCGCCAACCTTGTATTGAGCACCGTCAGCTTCCCACTCATCGCCAACTCTGCGCCTATTGCAGAGGGGATCCTTGGAAATACGAGGGTCCTCCATGGATATCTCCACCTCTTCGTCAAAAGCAGCCTCCTTGCCTCTTTTCTTTTTGGAACTGCGCTGGGAGCGCCTTCGAGGGGTCTCGGAACCACCTTTCTCATCATCACTTTCAGGCGATTCAGCCTCACGGTCGCGTTTCTGGCCTCGCGCAGGCACGTCCACCTTCCTCCGTAAAATGGTTCGACGCTTACGATGATGCATTGCCCTTCCATTCCGGATGTCTTCATCGTCATCGCCTCCCAAGCTTGACCCCGCCTCTGTCCAATCACGTTTCTTGCCACGCGCCACAGCCTCCAGTTCTGTCACCCCACTTTCGTCAATACCCTCCATGGCTTCATCAGCGGGTTCGCGGACACCATCTTCAGAGTCATTAACACGTTTGGGTTTCTCCATTCCGTTCACATATACATAATTATCCGCAAGTTGTTCGCCTGGAGATTCCCTGGATACATGTTGGGGTGCCAAGTCACCCAATTGCGCATACCAGTCTGGCTGTTCTTCCACGCCTTTGAGCTCGTTGCGTTCAACGCGAGACTTTTTCATGGTCTCATGTTCAACGTCGCCCTCGTCCTCGAGGGTGTGTTTCCTAGACTCTTCGTTGTATTCAACATTTATGACGTGGTCTTTTCTACTCGCGTGACGGACAGGAAAGTGTTCTGGGATAACCGGTCGATATCGTGGGTTGGGATTGTAGCGATCGACGAAATTGAGAGAATGAGTTTCTGGGCGGTTGTCATCGAACGCCGCGGCTTGTTTTCCCGGGAGTTGATAATTGTGAGGCTGTACAGCTTCAGGTGCAAGTACAATACGCGAGGATCCGTGACGAAACAATGAGACGGGCCACGTTTATCCCAAGACATCTTGATTGACTCACTGGATTCGGGAACCCGTCTCCTCAGGCCACGCGCGTCTCTCTCTGCATCGGTTCGCTGATCAACAGCCGGTAAATTATGGTCCGACACATAATTGGTCATCCTCTTCCGGCCTTGTGCCTCGCGTTCAAGGTGCGCACGCTTTGCTGCGGCATATGCTACAGCAAAAGGACGACAGTCCGTGTCGGGAATTCCGTGCTTTCTTCGCATCGCTCTGTAGAAATGTTAGCAAGATACAAGATACGTCAGGGTAGAAGACATACTTTCTGTACCTCAACTCGCGATGTTTTCTAAGATGTTCGAGACCCCGCGCGCACACGATCCATACCAACAAACCAAGTCCCAAGAGCACGGCCGACTTGAAAACGGAGAGATACCGAGGGAACGTCACAAACAAGCCAGACTCTGGTCTTTGTATGATTGGTCCACCAAGAATGTCGGCATGTTCGTCGCGCAAAGCCATCTTGGGTGGAAGAGTAAAGCTTGGGTGCGGTCAAGGGAAAAGTTGTAATATGAATGGACAGAGTAGTTGTCAGCACGGCCCGAGCGGGAAGTGAAATATTCAATCGGAGCTCGCTGTTGTCGTTTTGTCGTCCAATGCTGTTCTCTTTGTCTGATGCCCTGTCGTGATCGTGTCATTGAAGCTGTTGTGTGTCCAAAGTTCAGATCGGCACCACTCGCCTTTGTCTAGGGACACTGCGCACAACGCTTTCGTTTCTTACTGGTGAAGTGGTAGATGGAAAGTACATGGTCCACACTCGAATGCTCGTCTGCGTGTGGGCATTTGGGTACTAAGCCAGGCAGACAGTAGTACTAGATACCGTGTACACTATTGGACGACGTTGGCACCATTTTGCTACCTGTGATTCGCGTGGGAACCCGCTGACCTGTATATCACCCACCAG
The DNA here is from genome assembly GCA_038094075.1 of Xerocomus spinulosus. Taxonomy (NCBI): domain Eukaryota; kingdom Fungi; phylum Basidiomycota; class Agaricomycetes; order Boletales; family Boletaceae; genus Xerocomus; species Xerocomus spinulosus. The sequence goes on along the minus strand of JBBPTN010000017.1, from coordinate 7,317 downwards.
AGTGTTTACATTCCCATCTCTCCTTCTCTACCTTTTACACCTGTCCCACCTTGCCAACACCCACAGACATGTCCAGGGTTGTCTCGCACTCTGAGCTCCAAGCAAACAATACCAGGCAAAATCTATGGATCGTCATCCATGGCAAGGGTACGTCCAACTATGTGTCCATACTCCCCGAGCCGTGAATCATCGTTTCAAAACAGTGTATGATGTGACGAAATTCACCGATGAGGTATCTCTTTATGTCGGTGATATATGGTGTGGAACTCATGTCTGGCGCTAGCACCCTGGCGGCGACGAGGTAATTATCAGTGAGGGTGGTACGTATTTGCAACTTCCTGGCGACGTGCGTCTTTAAAAACATCCATTTCAGGCAAAGATGCTACGGAAGCATTCGAGGATGTTGGTCACTCTGACGAAGCCCGTGGGCTCTTGCCTGGCATGTTAGTGGGCGAGCTTGAACAAGGCGATGTAAGTGTGGACGAATGTCGTAGCACTACTGCTAAAATCCGAGATATCGCAGCAGTCTTCATCCAAGTCACAAAGCGTCTCGTCAAACCCCGCTGTTCAAAATGTGGTTGAGCAGGGCTCGAAGTGAGACATTATCCTCCTGCTTTCGCTTGCCTCTGGCTGACATATGGTAGCTTGATGTACTTCATCCCTCTTGGTCTGCTCAGTGCTTACTTTGCCTGGCGTTTCTATGCGTGAGGCAGACGTTCTCGTTCTCGGACATAGGCCTTGGTCAGCGTCATCTAATCCATATTTAGCTGCCAGTCTGTGTTCTTTGCTATGCTAGAATTTAAATTCCTTCTCTAACCTGCTCAGGAACGGGTGGGAAGAATACATGAGCCTGAAAGTGTACGAACCCAAGTAAAAAATACGTGTGGGAACAGACCTAGTGTGTCACTGCGTGACAAATACTCACTCGGCGTGATCCCTTTTGTGCATCATTTCCAGGCGCTCGTCTTCGAGCTGTGAATACCTGTCGTGAGACATCGAGGCGTGTATTGATGGACCAACGAACCGCATATTGCCATGAATGATCTCCGTGCTGTACGAACTTGTAAGAGCCTGATGGAACCAGTACGAAACTCGCCTTTCTCATCTCCATCGTTTGAGCGCGCTGACCGTGCGTGAGTACAGCCGCGGCAATCACGACACCGATGGTGAGTCCTTGAGCCCACAGGCGAACTTGCACAGCCTACATAGGAAACCATCAAGTGCTGATGCCCCTGTGCATCGACCACACCCTACCTTTTGTGGCATAGTCAACAGACTGCAAGCCCATCAAGAGTATAAACCCACGTCGAGTCAGGAAAGGACGTACGGATCACGCATAATGATACTCCCAGCAATGGTCATCGTCGTTGCCCAGCCTCCCATGATAACACTCAATTGGTGTTCCGCTGCCCACTCTGCCACCTTGTCCTTTCGGCTCATAACGGCCCATCTCTCACGCGCCTCTTGTTCGCGTTTTTCCACTTGACTCTTTCCGAGTTCGGTCCTATACTCACAACGTGCCGTGAGATTGCACCGCCAGACAGCGATTTGGTGGGCCCACCAATGACAGCGATCAAACTCTAGGTTTCTTTTCTCGGCCTGCGCGGCGACAAGGGGTGCGACGACGATGACACCACCAAGTAGCTTGACAAGAAAAGGAAACGAGCGATAATAACTCGACCGCCTGTTTAGGAGGTAAAAGGTAGGCAAGGCAATTCCGGTACCAATGAGCCCCCCTTTGAGTGCCCCGTGAAGGGTGGCTGCACGGCGCTGTTTCTGTTCGTCGTTGGATAGGTTAACCTACAATGTGTTGAGGGTTGCGATTGACGAAAAGTCGATGGTGCTGATCACCTTCATGACTAATTGTAACTCAGTGAGTGCGTTCATTCTCCCTTGTGATCAGTGCGGCACTAATTCCAACCTTTCCGTGGCAATTGTGGTTGCAGACGGCATAATATCTTAATATTTGCAGGGCGATGCTGCTGATGCGACAGTTAGACCGTGCGGCCCGGGATTTGATCGATTTGATCATCAGCTCAGTCTATATAGATCGTGGGCCATCGGCGACCTCTCGACCCGTCAATGCAATATTGACCGGTCGTTACTTCTACTGATGCCAGCACGTTTGCGTGCCTAGTTGCTTTTCTTGTAATCCTAGATCTGTTGGCGATGAATCGATAAGTCCTCGTCACGGGCCACACTCATATCCCCTACTGTGGGCACATAATGACTTCGTCAGTCACGGATGGTCACGCTTAGTCACAAGGTTCCAGAATCAAACGTCACCGAGCCTAGCGTTGCCGCGAGGTGAAGCGGAGTGAATCGAAGTTGTTTTTTTTGCAAACTTCAAGTCAGTTCAATTGAACGGAGTGCATCAAAGTCGCTCCATCTGCCTTCGAGAGGTCGAGTGAAGTGTTCTGGAGCATGGACCAATCCACCATCAAATCATTACTAAGTACTAATCTGAGATGAATACTAAGTCTCTGGGACTGAGTTCTCAATCTTGTTGGCATGTAACTCATTAAGTTCATCAAAGCATCCTAATTCTGTCAGCTCATCCACTGTTCTCTGGGTAACCAGCCCAGAAATTGTGTAGTCTACTTGACATCTGCAATTAAATCTGGCATAAAATGGAGACAAGATTGCTTGTAGGTAAATTTGCCACCACTGTGAGTTTGGCAGTTACTACACTTGTGACCCATGTTCTGCATTGAACTCAAGTTCCATCAACAGATTCACTATATTTTCTAGATATACAGTGACCTCAAAAACCGTTGCAATGTTTCACTAATCTGAACTGTCTGCTGTGTAGTGTCCGAGTGTGTGGGAATTCTGCTTAGTCATAGTTGGACAAAATAAGGTACACACTCTTGGCTACAAATGGAGCTACTGATTATATAATTTGGCGCAGTGGTTCCTGAGATATGGCCATTTTAAGATGGTGACCTCATTGCAACAGTTTTTGAGCTTTTGGTATCCAGGGTATATTAGTACTTGGTATAACCTCCTTTTGCCTTGATCACTGCCTCTATCCTTCTAGGCATGCTTTCAATGAGTTTCTGAATCTCCTCCACTGGTATCTCCTCCCACTTCTTCTGAATTCTATCCCACAACTCATGAACTCCTTGAGGGGGTGTTCTTCCTCTGCAAGTCTTCTTTTGAGATAACCCCAAAGATGCTCAAGGGGATTAAGGTCAGGAGACTGTGCAGGCCATGACATAGTCTTGAAATCCTGCTCTTCCAACCACTCCTTTATCTTTTTACAGGTATGCTTGGGGTCATTGTCTTGTTGAAAGATAGTGTCAGAAGGATTGAGACCATAATACTCCATAGTATTTAGGAGATCATCCTTCAAAATTTGAAGGTAAAGGTCACCATTCATCCTACCATCAATCTTAGCAGCATATCCAACTCCCTGCCAAGTCATACAGCCCCACATCATCAAGGAACCACCCCCAAACTTGACAGTTCCCTATACCAACCTGTCACTGAGCCCCTCACCTGACTTTTTCCACACCCATTGGCGATCATCTGACCCTAGGCAATTAATCTTGGTCTCATCAGACCATATAACCCTCTTCCAGTTATCCAGAGTCCAATTCCTGTGAGCATAGGCAAAGTCTAACCTAGCCTTGCGATGTCTAGCAGACAATAGAGGGCATTTGGACTTGATTACTGCCTTCATACCAGTCTTTCTCAGATGAAGACGAACAGTACTTGGGGAGAGAGGTTTGTTGATGATATTGCTGAGTGCTTTGGTGACCTGGACTGCATTCTCAGCCTTTCGAGAAGAGATCAAGTGGATAGCATGACAAATATTGGTGGGGGAAAGCTTGGTTGAGCAACCTCCAGTGGATTTCTGAAGCTCAGGATGCTCTTTGGAGTGAAGCCTGGATATGGTAGAGATGTTGAAACCAGTAGCAGATGTGATAGAGTGAGCAGAATGGCCTGCATCAAGCATAGAAATAATAGAGGCCTTTTGGGTGGCAGAGAGGGATTTCATGATGATGGTGGTTGGAAAGAAAGAAGTGTGTGAATCTATTTAAGCTCAGACATGATGTTTACATGTGTACACTTGTTTATATGTCCAAATAAAGCAAGTATACTATTGTGTTATCGAGACTGTTCAAATCAAAAGCTCAAAAACTGTTGCAATGAGGTCACCATCTTAAAATGGCCATATCTCAGGAACCACTGCGCCAAATTATATAATCAGTAGCTCCATTTGTAGCCAAGAGTGTGTACCTTATTTCGTCCAACTATGACTAAGCAGAATTCCCACACACTCGGACACTACACAGCAGACAGTTCAGATTAGTGAAACATTGTAATGGTTTTTGAGGTCATTGTACCTATGAGTACGAGGGCGAGTTGAGTTTCGCCACAGATGCGTGGACATCTCCAAACCACAAGGCCTTCATGGCCATTACTGTGCACCTTGCTTACCAAGTGAGGCTAATGTCAATAGTGCTGGATGTAGTGGAGGTATCAAAGGTCAGTTGCCGACTCACACCAAATGTTGGAGCTGTACTTACCAATAGAATACATGTGCAATCTTAGTCACACAGTGGCCTCAATCTTGCTGAAGAGTTTGCAAACATCCTAACTGAGTATGGTATATCTGATAAGGTGATTCACATACGAAGAAACAAATGTCACATATCTAATCCCTTGATCATGTAGATCTTGAGTGTCACTGCAGACAATGCATCATCGAATGACATGATGATGACTGAGTTAGCTGACCATCTTGCCCACTTTGGAGGTGAGAGCGCTCACACTCACTATTTCCTACATGTCATCAATTTAGTGGCGAAAACGTTGATTCGCGTGTTTGACTTACCAAAGAAAAGAGGTGCTGATGCAAGTTGCACTGGTGCCATCAAGGTTTTGAATGAAGACTCGGACCTAAAGAGACTTGAGCAGGAACTTGAGATCAAAGAGCTCCAGATGCGGCTTGAAGCATATCAGTCCAAATTTCAAGGGAGCAATGAGAGCGATCTCAATCTTGATGAAGACAACACTGATGAATGGGTGAACAAGGTGGATGCCTTGACAAAGGAGAAGCATGCTGAGCTTGATGCGCACATGCGCCCCCTTTGTCTAATGCTTGCCAAGGTCAGTCCACTTCAATATGTTCCTACCTATGGTACTTATCAAATCAGATCTGTAAGTTAGCATTCAAGGTCATCCATTTGAGTATGAAGTTGTTGCTGGCATGGAGAGAGACAGTATGTTATGATCTCTTTTCTTCATTGAGACGTTCTTCTTTTCTCTCTAGAAACCCCCTGCACATAAGTATGGAGACATGCTTACTGTTTTCGCCATGTTCTATTATTTCTTGGCCCATATTTTGCCACATGTTACGCTGAACGCACACTTGTGTCATTCAACAACCTCTCGACAGTTGGACTCTCACAAAGAGGTCAACAGAGCCCGTTGAGCTAGGAGATCAAACTGAGGATAGAGTGACAAGGACTTAGATTCTGAAGCGAACTTCAGAGATTGGGACAGAGACTCAGAGAATTCAGAGAGCACAGAGGACACAAGAGATGTATGTAAATGCACAGATCAAGTATGGGAAAATACTGTACAAGACAGCAGGGTATTTATACTATGGAATGCACAGCATGGAATAGTATGGAACATGAAAGAAAATGCATGACTAAGTATCTATAAAGAGAAGATACTTGGGGAGTGGCTGTCCAAAGAAGAAAGGAGTTACAATACTTCATATGTGGCAAAGTATGGACCAAGAAATAACAGAACATGGTGAAAACAGTAAGCATGTCCCCATACTCATGTGCAGGGGGTTTCTAGAGAGAAGAGAAGAACATCTCAATAAGGAAAAGAGATCATAACACCACATATGAAGTACTGTGATTTCTTTCTTCTTCGGACAGCCACCTGTTACACTAGGCCCGGGTAGGGACTAACGTAGAGCTTGGAAAGAACGAAGCGTAAGGAGTTCCGAAGTTCTGAGTTCTGAACGTCGTTAAGAACGACGAGCCTATAACGGCAGCAATGAGCTGATGAGTCCGAGGGTTTGAAAGAATACTCCAAGTCAATGTGACGAGGAGGGCCTGAGTTTGAGTGAAGCAAGAGTGAGAACTAGGCGACAAACGCGAAGGTTCACAGAGGATGGATTCACGCTATCGTAGAACAATGCGGAAGTCCAAGCAGATCAAGCTTGGGACTCCTTCTGTATCGTACTGCGCTACTTATACGAATTATCGAGGTATGGGAAAATAAGACATAAGGGGAAATGAAACTATCGTATGATGCGAAGGAATAATATGATTGGGTGATGGCTTACCCGATAGAAAATGAAGGAAGGCCATGGAAAGAAAAGTCTGTGTTGGAATGGACTGTGACTAAGAAGGAAGATGTAAGCGTCCGTGTTGGAACGGACTAGAACGTAAGCATGATTATCGATATGAGGACAGTGGATACGTCCAATAGAGGAAAAAGAATAAAGCGGTAAAAAGGCAAGCAAGAAATCGTAACAGGTTTGAAGGGAAATGCAAAGGTGATAAGCACGAACTAAGCAATCCATGGAGGAACTGGCATCCATATGAAAGTTCAGATGGGTTGCAGCGGCCTTGTCATTGAGGAATGTGATAAGGGGAATAAGATCCTCAGGGTTCACTTCTGTCCTGTCCCGACGGGCAGTGAGGGAGAGGATTGGGCGAGGCATAGGGTAAGATGAAAGTAAAAGTAGCAAAAACCAAGGATGTAGGTCTTAGGGTGATGAGGGTGATGGCAGCATAGACAGATGCCTGGGGCGGATAGGGGGTACTGTTGGGTGGCCAGAGGAGCAGAGTTTATGAATGGCATCAATAAAGCAAGTGGAGATGTTGTGTTTGAGGGGAAAAGTTTTGGGACGTGCGGCTTTATATGCCAGGAGAAGTTCCTTGGTGTTCCCAAGGTTTTGTTCGGGTTCCCAGGAGTTGTCAGATGCGGGATATCCTTTCCACTTGATTAGGAATTGCCTGTGTCTAGGCATGCCTTGATGTCGTAAGATGGCTTCTACTTCGAACTGTTCCTCGCTGTTATGATTTCTTGCTTCTCTTTTCACTGCTCTATTCTTTTTCCTTTACTAGACATATCCACCGCCCTAACGTTGATAATTCTGCTTACGTTGTAGTCCGTTCCAACACGGACTCTTCTTTCCATGGCCTTCTTCTATTTTCTATCGGGTAAGCCATCGCCCAATCATATTATTTCTTCACATCGTACGATAGTTTCATTCCCTTTTACGTTCTATTTTCCCATACCTCGATAATTCGTATAAGTAGCGCAAGTACGATACAGAAG